>PVJC01005375.1:0-35125 GCA_004026665.1 Murina feae
CTTCTCCTCCTCCTCCTCCTCCTCCTCCTCCTCCTCCTCCTCCTTCTCCTTCTCCTTCTCCTTCTCCTTCTCCTTCTCCTTCTTCTTCTTCTTTCCCTTATACCCCTCTCTACCACTCTCTCTGAAAAGCAATGGAAAAAATATCATCAGGTGAGAATTAACAAAAATAAATAAATTAAAAAATGAATCCAAAGAGGTCCACACACAAGACACCTCATAATTAAAATGCCAAAAGATAAAGACAAAGAGAGAATCTTAAAAGCAGCAAAACAACAACAACAACAAACAAAAAACAGTTAGTTATCTACAAGGGAGCTCCTATAAGACTGTCAGATGATTTCTCAACAGAAACTTTGCAGAAGAGATTGGCAAGAAATATTTAAAGTGATGAATAGCAAGGACCTGCAACCAAGATTACTCTACCCAGCAAAATTATCATTTAAAATTGAAGGACAGATAAAGAGCTTCCCAGATAAGAAAAAGCTAAAGGAGTTCATCACCATCAAACCAGTATTACATGGAATGCTAACGGGTCTTCTTTAAGATGAAGAAGGAAAAAAAGATAAAAAGTATGAACCAAAAAAATCAATAAATACATATCTATCAACAATTGAATCTAAAAGAACAAAATGAACAATCAGAACAGAAACAGGCTCATAGATACAGGGGACATTTTGACAGTTTCCAGATGGGAGGGTGAGTGAAAAAGGAGAAGGGATTAAGAAATACAAATTGGTTGTTACAGAATAGTCATGGGGATGTTAAGTACAGCATAGGGAATATAGTCAATAATATTCTAATAACTACGTATGGTGTCATATGGGTGAGAGACTTATTAGGAATGTCACTTAGTAAGTTATGTAATGTCTAATCACTGGGATGCACACCTGAAACTAATATAATAATATATGTCAACTGTAATTTAAAAATAATTAAATAAACAAAAGAAAATAATTGGGTGGACAAATATTTGCCAGACACATATGTATCAAATGAAAGCTAAGGCAGCAATCTTGAAAACAAGCAAAATACAATTTAAGGAAATACTAATCAGAATGTCTCTATTACCATAAGCCACTAAAAAGAACCAGGATTCTTGGGAAAATGGGTGAGTCATGAAAGCCAGCTCAGGACGTCCCTGCCACTGCTAAATGAAACTTTTATTGGGTAATGGTTAATGTTAAAAGGATGGAGGAATGAGAATCAAATGTGCTCATTGATCAAAGCTGATCATCGAAATGATCATTGCAAGGAGGAATAAGCTAAATGATGCCATGAGAAAGCAATCAGACAAGTGCAGAAGGCAGGACATTCCCCAGGAGAATTGGTCTGGTCTCAATAACAGGGTCATGAAAAGAATGGAGATAAATTCAAGGGACATAACAACTAGGTGCAATATAGGCTACTAGATTGGGTGCTGATTTAGAAAAACCAGCTATAAAATACATGTAAGGCAACAGAGAAACCTTTGATTATGGTATGAGTAATTATGGTAGTTATCTATCCTATATAGTAAAAGGCTAATATGCAAATAGACTGAATGCCAGAACAATTGGAACAACTGAATAACCAGTGGCTATTACATGTACTGACCACCAGGGAGTGTGTGCAGAACATGGCGGGCATCAGCTGCAGCAGGATGGTGAAGCAGGTGAGTGGGAGCACCAGACCAAGGCAGGGCACCAGTCCCTGTCATCGGGGCAAGCCTCTAGTGGTTACTGAACATTCTTTGCTCCCATGTGCCACAGTCCCATCTGGCGCTCACACCTGCTGCCAGCACTGGCCCTGCTCACACCTGCAGCTGGTGCCCAGTGCCAGTCCCAATCGTTCAGCACCATCAGCGGGTGTGAGCAGCGGCTGCCAGCTCTGATTGCCCCTGAGGGCTTCTCCACCTCCCCCTGCTCCTGAGGGGCAATCAGGACAGCAGCTGTCTCTCGCACCTGCTGATGGCACCAGTTGTCTCTCGCAATTGGTCTGCACTATAGTGGGTGCAAGCTGGGCCAGCGTCATCAGCACATGGGAGCAGTGGCACCAGGAGTGGGACTGCCGGCAGACAGGGGACCAGCGGGCTGTGGTGGGAGGGGCTGGGAGGGGGCACAGAGGATGGGCTGAGACCCGTCCCTGTGCCCACTGCACCTTGCGACCCACAGTTCCTTTCAAGGTGCACAAATTTGTGTACTGAGCCCCTAATATATTTACACACTGAGTGGCCAGATTATTATGACCACCTGACATTTGTAGACAAATTAGCTATAATTTCTCACTGAAGTTGCTAAAGGGCCCAGATCATTATAAATGTCTGAGTAGCACAACATACCTAAGTATTGTTGCTCATCAAGTTCATCCTATCATGTTGATAGCATATCTCAATGGAGATGGTTTCTTCCAACAAAACAATGCACCATGCCATGGTGCTCGTATTGTGCAGGAGTGGTTTCAAGAACATGAGGGAGACTTTACCTTGCTTGGGTGGCCCCCACAATCACCAGGTCTCAATCCAATTGAGCATTTGTGGGACGAAGTTAAAAGCCATCA
Source organism: Murina feae (assembly GCA_004026665.1). Lineage (NCBI taxonomy): Eukaryota > Metazoa > Chordata > Mammalia > Chiroptera > Vespertilionidae > Murina > Murina feae. The sequence continues at coordinate 2,536 of PVJC01005375.1, forward strand.
GGGGGCTGGTTCCACAACCATCAAATCTCACAGAACTGGACAGTGCTATTCATGGTGTCAGATTCCTCGCATCCCCTTTCAACATCTCGTGGAGTCAATGCCAAGAGAATCGCCACAGTATTGAAGACAAAAGGTGGCCCAATGAAGTGCTGATGGGGTGGTTATAGTAATCTGGCCACTCAGTGTGTGTGTAATGCCCTTGACCGGGAATTGAACCCTCGATCCTTCGGTGCATGGGCCGTCACTCTAACCACTGAGCACACTGGCCAGGAAAGCTTTCCTAAACTTTTACAGAATAGTCGATGAATTTCTTATACATGCTCTTAAAAAGTAAAATATGGATATACATATGCATATACATATAGATTATATGCTCAGCTTCTTTCATCGGGTTAATGCAGTGACTTTCAACCCATTTGCCACAAGAATTTTTAAAATAAGCAATACCACCCTAACAGGTTTGGCTCAGTGGATAGAGTGTTGGCCTGTGGACTGAAGGATCCTGGGTTTGATTCTGGTCAAGGTCATGTACCTTGGTTGTGGGCTTGATCCCCAGTAGGGGGCGTGCAGGAGGCAGCTGATTGATGCTTCTCTCACATCAGTTTCTAACTTTCTATCCCTCTCCCTTCCTCTCTGTAAAAATCAATAAAATATGTTTTAATAAATTATTTATAAAAAATGCAATACCTATTTAGTCAGGAGCACTGACCTCTTTTCCCTTAGATTGCCAAATTTAAAAATGACAACGGCCAACACAACAATAGCCATTTGGTGTGAATGAGAAAAAAAATTTAGCTTTTTTTCTGGAGTCAGACAGTAAAAATACAATATACTTTTTTTTTTTGGTGTGCCGCAAAACTTTAGTAATTAGTGCATGTGTGCCATAAGATGAAAAAAGGTTGAAAATCACTGGGTCAATGCAATTTTGATTCTAAAACCAGGGAGCATGTTTATAAGAAAAGACAACATGGCTCACCTATCCATGCAGATTTTAAAAGCCATTAAATACAAGGATCTGCCCTGGCCGTTGTGGCTCAGTTGGTTGGAGCGTCGTCCCAGGTACCAAAAGGTTGCCTGTGGATTTGATCTCCGTGGGGGTGGGTACAGGAGACAACCAATTGAGGTTTCTCTCATACTTCAGTGTTTCTCTCATACATCAATGTCTCTCTACCTCTCTCCCTCTCCCTCTCCCTCTCCCTCTCCCTCTCCCTTTCCCTCTTTCTCTCTCCTTCCTTCCTCCTCTCTCTCAAAAAAATCAGTAAAACATACCCTTGAATGAAACAAAATATTTCACATCCCCTTTTCCCATAAGAGGAAAAAGAAGGACCCTAGCTGGTTTGCCTCAGTGGATAGAGCATCAGCCTGCGCACTGAAGGGCCTCAGGTTCGATTCCAGTAAAGGGCACATGTGTGGGATTACAGGCTTGGTTCCCAGTAGGGGGCGTGCAGGAGGCAGCCAATCAATGATTCTCTCTCATCATTGATGTTTCTATCTCTCCCTTCCTCTCTGAAATCAATAAAAATGTATATTAAAAAAAAGACTTAAAAACCCACGTCCAATTTACCTCTAATTTTACCTCTATTTCAGTACAGGAAATTCTACAGGCAAATGCCTCTGCTCTTTGTCCTTTCCACTCTGCTCCTTTATTAAACAAAACAAAAAAAGAGAGAGAGAGAGAAGAAAGAAGGAATTTGAATTACCTGCCAATTATTTTGACTTTAGATTCTCTGGAAAGTTCAATTATCCACCACAGTGCTTCCCACTTTCCTGTTATTGAGAGTTGAAAACTGGGTCTCCTGGGGTAATTCCAAACTCAAGGGCCCCAGCTCCCATGGCTATTAATTTTCTTTCTGGCAAAAAAACAAACACACACACACAAAAAAAAAACACCAAAAAGAAGCTTTCTGATGTAACACTGTCCCCCAGAGCTTCTATCTTCAGACAATTTTGTCATCACTCCACAGACCCAGGCGAGATTCATTCACCGAAGGTGCTGGATTCCAGGGTAAGAATTGGAGTGTGTGTTGGGGCTAAGAGGGGTTCTCTCAGATCCTGGCAAATGAAGGTGAGAATCTGGAACCCCACTGCTTGTGGGTAAGAAAACCCCAGGGACTGAGGGCTTTATTTTATAATTACACTGTTTGACTATATGCGTTTGGAGGGAGAGGAATGGTACATTGATCTTAACCATTCCCAGCTTGCAGGTGGGCATTCAACCGTTTATTTTACCTCAGGCGATAGCACTGTCGTGAGGCTGCGCATGCCAGGGGAGGTCCTCTGTTTTCAAGTCCTACTTGAACTTTGCATAGAAGCTGTTGAGCTGGGAGGACCAGTAGCTCTTGATCATTGCTGAGAGATTAGACTTAGGAAATGCTCCCCGGTGCAGCCTGGAGATATCTTCAGCTCCCTTCCAGGGACAGTTTAAAACACAGATACGCCTAAGGTGTCCAGATAAAACCAGACCAGCTTGGAGAGCCAGAGCAGAAAGCCCCAAGCCTCTGCTGAGCCATCAGAGTAGAGAGAACGTGTGATTTGGAACCAGTCAGGTGGGTTCCCAACTCTTCCAGCCAATCCATTTACCAACTTAAACACATCATCTTAAACACTAAATATTTTCCTCACAGGTTTTATTCATTCAGAAAATGCTTATGAAGCGCTCGCTATGTGGCTGGTGTGCGGTGTGGTTGGGAATCAGGGTCAAATAGACCATGAAAGGAAAGTGTTTTGTGATCAGGGCTCTCAAGTCCCTCGTTATTAGATTCCCAAACTAGTTAAGAAAGGGAAAGGCAGGGCTGCCATGGGTCTTTAATGGGCCAGAGGCACTTTTGCTTCTGTAAACGTCTTCTCCATAAAAAAAAATAACATTAAAAATTATATTTTACAGCTTGTTGTTGGTACAAAGACACTTTGCACTCCGCGTTGGATAGAGTCATCTTTTTTCTTCTGAATTTAAAAGAAGTCAAAGCATTTTTTGTGGACTTCCTGTGTCTGATGGAGAAAGGGCTCATTCATGCTGCCTCATAGTTGAGATGCTGGTAAGGTTTTATTAGCAACAGGAAGCCAGTTAACTCCAATGCCTCTTCTTGCATCTCTCATTCTCAGCAAAGGAAATCAGATCTGAAATGCAAGCAGCAATGAAAAAAAAAAAACATGAAAAGGTAGAATTTTAAAAGTCAACTAAGAAAAATGGCTGGAGGAGTTCTTCAGCCTAAGATGTGAAGGAGCTGATTTAGGACAAGGAGATAACAAATACTAAGACTTTTCTCAGTCTAGTCCTGCCTACCTGCCTGGGGAAGCTGGGTTTAGTGGAAGGAACCATCTTTCCCCTAAAAATATCCTGAAGGGAGAATGTGTGCAAAGCCCAAGACAAACCATGACAAGGGAGTCACAATCCTACTGAAAACGCTGCTTACAGGGACCCCAAACGCCAGAGCAGGGATGCGGTGGTCTGTGGGTTCATCATTACCAAAGGGACCACCTGGTAATTCTGGAAGGGAAGGTGAGGTTAGGGAAACACAGCACTAGGTGTGTGAGGGAAGGAAGGGGACTTTCTATGGGTAAGACACTGGGGAGATGCTACATAGTCTTCAGAAGTAGACATCTGAAGTACCAGAGTCAGTGGCATTGAGTTCATGTCATCTTCCAGACCAATCGACGCATCTTGGAGGTGAACCAGATTTGACCTACATAGTATTTCTCAAAGCAGAGGCTGAATGGCCATTGACCAATCAGCAGTGATGACCACCAGGCCGGAGCTGGGTGAGTGACCAGGGGAGCGCCATGGCAGGGACATCCAAGAGAACCCTGGACCCCAGAGCTGGTGAGGTGGCTTTTGCCCCAGGCCAGACAATAAGATGATAATCAAATTGAGGAAGTAAACAGAAGACAATGGGGGCAGGAAAGCCAAGGGTTTGCTTGGGGAAGCGGGAACTGAATAACCCATTACCTTTTGCTGGAAAGTAAGATTTGAAGGAAAATGCAGGGAACTCTGAAATTATATGAGCATTTGTTTAAAAATTGATCCTACCACTTGTTTGTTGGGTGATCTTGGGTTAATGTATGAGTTTCCTGTGGCCTCTGTGCCTAAGTGCCACAAACTGGAATAGAAAAATAGAAACCTATTCTCTCACTGTTCTGAAGGCCAGATGTTCATAAACAAGGTGTTAATGAAATCGATTTCTCCTGGAGGCTCTGTGGGAGAATCTGCCCAGTGCTTCTCTCCTAGAGTCTGGTGGCTCTTGCTGTCCTTGGTGTCCCTGGCTTCTATCTGGGTCACTTCAATCTTTACCTCTCTCTTCAGGTGACCATCTTCTCTGTTTCTATGTGTGTCCTCTCTTCTTCTCATAAAGACACTGGTCATTGGATTTAAGGAACACCCTCAATCCAAAATTATTCCAGTTCAAGATCCTTAACTAAGTACATCTGCAAAGACCCTCTTTCCAAATAAGGTCACAGTCACAGGTACCAAGTGGATGTGAAATTGGGGACATTATTCATTAATCCAGTTTAGGGAGTTACTACACTTCTTTGAATCTCTGTTCCATCTTTTATACAGACAGATGATAACACCTACAGGCAAGAATCAAGTGGGAAAAATTCTGTAGAATACTTCAAATTATTCCACTCAAAGTGTCAATAGTGCCAAGTTTGAGAAACCTGTCTATTAAAACCCATCAGCCATTGACCTTAGCATGGTTCCTGGTACATAGTAAATGCTTAATAGAAATCAGCTTCCTTTTCTTTCCTTTAAGTGGGGGTGGGGTAGAGATATGGGTAAAAAGAACCAAGTACAGTGTCCAACTGAAAATCCTTTGACCAAGACCAGTGGGACTGTTTGGCTATGAATAAGCCTCAAAGGATCTGATTAAAGAACAAACGCTTCTCTATACATGGAGACAATGCAATTGTCCAGTGAGTTAGGTTGACACTAGTTTTATTTATATTTCCTTTTAACTGTCCCTGGAAAGTCAACTTCACAGATTAATCCCTAGGCACATATGGGACATGAAGCCGAATGACCACGTCAATGGACTCAAGAGACCTCCCAGAGGTTCCAGTTAAGGTCAGAGATTTCTTAACTTTGGCACTATTGAAATTTGGAACTAGATAACTTTGTGGTGGGGCTGTCTTATACATTGTAGGTTGTTCAGCAGCATTCCTGGCCTCTGCTCACTAAATGCCAGGAACACCTCCAATTGTGACAACCCAAAATGTCTCCTGGGTTGGAGAGAAGACAAAATCACCTCTAGTTGAAGGCCACTGAGTTAAACGACTAACTGGGGGCTTGTCCTTCCAGAAGAACATTACTGAGAATGAACTGGAATTGATAAATTTTTGCCAGGCAACTGGACAGGTTTATAATATTGAATAATGTCAACAAAAAATATAATGTGCATTGAACAGTTTTATATATTCCAGACACTGAGCTAAGCACCAGGCCTACACTGTCCTACCACATGAAGGGGTTTCAGAAGTCACCCAGACGATTTTTTTTTAATGTTTCTATTTCCTCTACAATATGAATAATAGTTGTGAACTTAAGTCAAGAAATTACCGTGTGCTAAGCTCTTTAATTCACTGTGTCATTTAAAAAGTGTTTATTGGTTTTAGATAGTGGAAGGAAGGGAGAGAAATGTCAATTTGTTGTTCCACTTATTTATGCATTTATTTGTTGCTTCTTGCATGTGCCCTGACCAGGGGTCATATCCACAACCTTGGTGTATTGGGACAATATTCTAACCGACAGAACTACCAGCCAGAGCTTTCATTGTCTCATCTAGTACTAATGGCTATTCCTACAAAGGTCTCATTTCTCCCCACAGACAGATGGGGAAACTGAGTTCCGGAAAGGTTACTAGAAAATAGTTTGCCCAAGGTCACAAGGTCACAAAGCCATGATGAAGCTGAGGCGGTATTCAAATCTTGTTCTAAGCCCACAGTGTATTCTCTTAATTACATGACATGCCATCCACACACACCTCATTCCTTCTCCTTGAAATGACCCACCTTTCTCTCTCCCCCTAGACAATAACCTTACCCAACAGTCAAAAATCAGCGCAAAGGTCCACCCTTCTGCAAAGCATTTTCAGACACCCTACAAGCAGAGTTGGGCATAGACCCCTGGGAACCTCCAGCACAATATATATGTCTTTGTTGCATTCTTTTTTATACTGTCCTAAAGTGATTTGCTGACCTGCTTGCACCTCCTGTCAGACTCTAAGTTCTCTGAGGGCAGTGCTAAGAGGTCTTTGTGTCTCCAATTCATTCATCATATATTGAATAAGACAGACACACCCTCATAAAGCCCTCCATTCAATATAGGGATATTTCTTGGTAGTCAGGTCCACAATGGGCCTGTCTGGTTTCCACCCACAGGTAGAAACAGATAGTTGAGTCTTCCCTCTCATTCTGACTTTGAGGGCAGCTCTTTCCTGTCCAGAGCAGTTCTCTCAACCACATTGTGTCCAAAGATGTTTTCTCTAGTAAGTTACTAAAGGATCACTCTGTTTATATTTTTGTATTTATTTTTATTTAAAAGTGCATAGATTACTTGTTTCTTTGTTTCTTATGTCTCTCATGAGAGCAGGGACTTGTCTGTCTTTTTTACCACTGTGTAGTTTATGACTCCTTCAGTGATGGCACTTAGGAGGAGCCGAATTAATTTTCATTGAATGAATGAATGAACAAATAGTTGGGGATAGGATAATAAAGGGCCTTTGTGTGATGGAAACTTAAAATAGGCAGTAATTTGAGAAGGGCTTTAGTGCCAGCTTTACTGTGGCATTGACATGGGCAAACAGAGGGGGAGTTAGAGAGAAAGGGACAGTCAGCACTTAGGTGAGGGGAAAAAACCTTGACCAAGTGTCATGATTAGAAGGAATCAAGTCAGAAGAGATGAAAGAAGTCTGAGGTAAGTATAATCAATGACTCGGGCACCAGAGAGTCTTGAGTAGACACCCACCCAGTACTGACCCTTCTTGGTCTTTAAGCAGCTCACCACCTTTGGACAGCTGGTAAAGCAGACCTCTGCAAGGATCTATGCATGGCTGAACCCTCCTGGTCTTAAAATGCTGGCTCTACTCTACTTCTTCATACACATCTCTGTCCTTTCCCATTGATGATGGCAACAGAGGCTACTTTGGCCCAGAAGTTCTCAGTGTTGGAGGTGATGTGTCTGAACCGTATTCCAGGATGACCTGCATGTCCCTGTAAAGTGACATCAAAGGTGAGGACAAGGGGGTGGGGGGGCAGGCTCTCTTGATCCTTCATCTTCCTTGTCTACTGCATTCATTGAGCAGATTTTTGTTGGGCACATAATACAGAGAGCCCCAGTATTCTCCACTCCCACCCTATGAAATTTAGCCTCAAAATAATGTCTGATATTCCGGACAACTTTACACTCACTACTCCAGGCCATTTGGTGCCGACCTCCATCGCGCATATGTGCCTTTACATGCAGATGCCTGGGGTCCATATTCTAAATGTGATCTCACCGGTGACGCCTTCCAGACATTGGCCCTCCCAATGAATTTGGAAATGAGAATTTCCTTATAGTTTGAACTTAATTGTCGATCCATCCTCATCACCCCCTATCATTTGGACAAGATCTCCCTACTTCATATTCTAGTCCATTCAGAGTCCTACCTCTGCTTTGTGCCCAAGGTATCTGGAATGGGGCTGATTCATACTCTCTCACTTGAGGACAGACAGTTTAACTACAAGAATTGGTGAGTAGTACTTGCCTGGAGGGTGAAGGCAAGACTTTTACAAAGAAACGGCAAGAGCAGGGAATCATTTTGCTGTTCTCAATCTCCTGATTACATCAGACATAATTAATCAACCATGGAATTTTCTTTTCTTACTGACACTGAATGTACTCGTCATCCTTCTCAAGAGACTCCAACAGCCACTATCAAACAATTACAGCTGGTTTGGAAGGTGAAACTACCCCCACTGAGACTTCTTGCCAAATATCCTGTTCTTTCTGCAGAGGAATGATTCCTCCCAGGGGATGGAGGAATCAAACCAATCAGTGACCTCGGACTTCATTCTCATGGGGCTTTTTAGCCACTCAGGGCCGCATCTGATCCTGTTCTCCCTTGTGGTCATCATGTTCACCATCGGCCTTCTGGGCAATGCCATCCTCATCTTTCTGATCCACACAAACTCCAGGCTCCACACACCCATGTACTTTCTGCTCAGCCAGCTCTCCCTGTTGGATGTTGGCTTTCCACTGGTCACCATCCCCAAGATGGCAGCTGACTTCCGCCAGGGAGAAGGTTCCATCTCCTTTGGAGGTTGTGGAGCTCAGATGTTCTTCCTGATGCTGATGGGTGTCTCTGAGGGCGTTCTGCTATCCCTTATGTCTTATGACCGCTACGTTGCCGTGTGCCACCCCCTGCATTATCCTCTGCTCATGAGACGTCAGGTCTGCCTGCTCATGGTGGGCACCTCCTGGTTGTCAGGTGTGGTGGTGGCCTCCATCCAGACCTCCATCACCTTGCATTTCCCCTACTGTGCCTCACGCGCTGTGGACCACTTCTTCTGTGAGCTGCCCGCTTTGCTGAAGCTCTCTTGTGCGGACACCTCTGTGTATGAGTTGGTGCTGTCCATCTCGGGGGTGCTGATCTTGCTGCTGCCCCTGTCCCTCATTGCCACTTCTTATAGCCACGTGTTGGGGGCTGTTCTCCGAATGCGCTCAGCTGAGGCCAGGCACAAGGCCTTCACCACCTGTTCCTCGCACATCATTGTGGTGGGGCTTTTTTATGGGGCAGCTGTGTTTATGTACATGGTGCCAGGAACGTACCACAGCCCACAGCAGGACAACGTGGTCTCTCTGTTCTACAGTCTCGTCACCCCCACACTCAACCCCCTCATCTACAGCCTGAGGAACCAAGAAGTTCGAGTGGCTTTGGTCAAGGTCCTTGGCAGAACTGGTTTCAGATCAAATAGAAGACCCCGTGGGGGATGCTGAATTGTCCAAGGGACCCTCCCTTACAACTAAGATCTTTTTTTCATTTGCAGTCCTTGTGGTGCAAGGCTTACTGTGGCCAGCTCCCTTTCTCCTCCCAGACTCACTGTTTTCTCTTGTGCATTTGTAGAAAACAAATATAATGATGTCAGTCACTTAGACAAGAGGAGGAGTTGGGTTATTTAGTTGGGTTATTTAGTTATTTAGTTGGGAATGACAGCCCAGCATCAGATATGGACCCCAGTTTGTGGATATTTTGGCCACTTATTAGTGTCCTGCCTTACACCCATTCTTATACTTTTCTGCACAGTGAGTGAAGGGTCTACGATCCAACCCTTAAAATCCAAGCAAGAAAGGGAATTCAGGTGCTGGTGCTTTAACTGGGATGCTGGGACAGTCCTGCCTGTGTTGGTTCTTAGCAGTGTTTATCTGAGTCATGTTTAGATTTTACAGGAGTGGAAGACTGTCCCCAAGAGGAACCTGGTTGAGCAACCCAAGCACATGCTACTTCTTCTGAAAGTATTTTTTATTGGTTTCTAGAGACGGAGGAAGAGAGAGAGAGAGAGAGAGAGAGAGAGAGAGAGAGAGAGAGAGAGAGAGAGAGAGAAACATCGATGTGAGAGTGGAACATCGATCAGTTGCCTCCTGCACACTTGCTACTGGTGATCAAGTCCGCAACCAGGGCATGTGCCCTGACTGGAAATCAAACCATCAACCTTTCAGTGCACAGGACGATGCCCAACGGGTCAGGGCAAGCATATGCTACGTTTGCTGTCTCGGTTATTGTAGAGCAGAGATGTAAGATGGTGAAGCTCACTCTTGAATGAATGTCGGGGCGATGTAAGATTGGATGTTGCCATTTTTAAACTTCTTATTCCACCAAGGGGAGCAAGAATTAGGATTACTCAATTAAGGATCCCCAGGGACTGGTATATTCCTGGTCATCTCTTTGCAGAGATGTTTATCTAATGTATCATTAGATTAAGAGCTGTTTCTATGCATACAAAGGCTGAGTTGGCATGTCATCCTCAGCATTTTTTTTTTGTTTTAATCCTCACCTGAGGATATTTCTCCTTGAATTTTAGAGAGAGAGGAAGGGAAGGGGAGAGACAGAGAGAGAAAAACATTGATTTGAGTGAGACACATCGACTGGTTGCCTCCTGCATGTGCCCCAACTGGAAATGGAGCCTGCAACCTAGGTACATGCCCTTGACTGAAATCAAACTGGAGACCCTTTAATCTGCAGGCCAATGCTTTATCCACTGAGTCAAACCAGCCAGGGCCTAAACATTTTGAATGGCATGTGCCAACTATGTTGTGTGTGTTGAAGAAAGGGGTGTTGAGTGGGGACTTTTAAACATTTGAACTGTGCCATCAAGCCCACACTCAAGCTCAAGACTTATTTTCAAAGTTGGCTGGTACCAGACAATATAGGCATCCGGAATGCTACCTGTAGTATACAATCCTACAGTGTAATATCATAACTTAAGACAAGTACCACATGATTTCCCTTAATGTGGACTCTAATGAACAAAAGAAACAAGCAAATGAAATAGAAACAGACTCATAGATACAGAGAACAACTGACAACTATTGAAGGGGAGTGGGGCTGGGGGGATGGTGGAAAAGGTGAAGGAATTAAGAAAAAAAACCCACCTCCTAGACATAGACAACAGTATGGTGATTACCAGAGGGAAAGGGGTGGGGGAAGGTATAAGAGGATAAAGACAGGATAAATGATGTTGGGAGGAGACTTGACTTTGGGTAATGAAGACGCAATACAATCTAAGATGATAGATTATAGAATTATACACTTGAAATCTATATAATTTTATTAGCCAATGTCACCCCAATAAATGTGATTAAAAATTTTTAAAATATTGCCCAGCCAGCATGGCTCATTGTTTGAGTGTCGACCTATGATCCAGGAGGTCTGGATTTGAATCCCGGTCAGGGCACATGCCTGGGTGCAGGCTCCATCCCCAGTAGGGGGTGTGCAGGAGGCAGCCAATCGATGATTCTCTCTCATCATTGATGTTTCTATTTCTCTTTCCCTCTCCCCTCCTCTCTGAAATCAATAAAAATATATTTAAAAGTTTTTAAGGATATTGTAACTTTACTACAGTATAAAATCATAACTGTACTGTTACTATATCAGAGATGGCCTATATTAGAATTTACGTGGGTGAAAAATGAGCTTTTATTTGCAAAGCTACCAGGGTTTTCTGCTATCACAGCATATACTCCAACAACACTATGAGCACATACTATTATGGTCTTATTTACAAACAAAGAAACTGAGGCACTGAGAGTTTAGGTAATATGTCCAAGGTCCCCCAGTTAGGAAATTGGGGACCTGGGATTCAAACCCAGGCTGCCCAAGTCCATGTTCCACAATGCTTCCAGCTGTGACTCTTGAAGATTCTACAGGAAGTAAAATAAATCAAGGCGAGTTGATACATCATTGTGGCAAGAATTCTCATGCCTCCAGTTGGGCTGGTCACGCTGAGGCCATCAGTGGATAGGTGACGGTCAAGGAAAACTGGAAGCCCTCATCGTGGCCTTTCCACTCTAAGGACTGAGCAAATGAGTGGGGTGGGGAGGGGATGTTTTACACAGTTTTCCAAACCAGCAAGATTAAGTCAGAAGGACCTCTGTCGCCCTTCCTGTGGGTTTCTCCCCCTGCTCTTCCCAAATCCAGTACCTGAAGTTATAAGAAATAGACTTGAAATTAAAAAATAAACTGGAGATGTGTATATTCCTCCCCCAACTTAAAATACTTTTTAGAAATAGTCCATTTTGTTGGGTGTAGTGAAGGGACCGTGGACAAGAGCAAGGGCTGGTTGGTTTTACTTCTTAGACATTTCATGGACGTTGCAGGAAGAGTGAAGGCTTTACGCCATGTTCAGTGGGGAATGAAGAGCCTGGCTGTGGCTCTTCCTCGTCCTTCATCTACATCACTGACCTTGTCAGAAATACTGGGTCTCTCAACTCTTCCACTCTCTTCTTCTTCTTTCTCATGCACAATTGAAATCTCTAAACAATGAACGGCTTCATCACAAAGTGCAAACATTTATATTTTTATTTTAATATACTTGAGGCCTGGTGCACAGATTCATGCACGGGTGGGGTCCCTGGGCCTAGCCAGCGATCAGGGCCAATCGGGGCCATCTTGCCCAATCCCTATCGGGGTGGGCCAATCGGGGTTGGGCCGATCAGGGCCTGCCAGCCAAGGGGAGGAACAGGTGGGGGGTTGGGGGAGGGATCAGGGGAGGTTGGCCAGCTGCAGGAGGTTGGCTGTAGGAGCGCACTGACCACCAGGGGGCAGCTCCTGAGTTGAGCATCTGCCTCCTGGTGGCCAGTGCGCATCATAGCAACTGGTCATTCCAGTTGTTCGGTTGTAACGGTCGCCTTGGCTTTTATATATATAAATGGTCAAAGCAAAAATCGCCACCCATGGATGAGAGTGTTCACTTCCCCAAATATGTCATCAACATTTTGAACGATAAAAGTTCACAGTTTTGCCAGTGTCCTGGAGGAAAATTATATTTCTTGGTTATATTACTTTTAATATAGCCCTGATTTCTAGTGAAGACACACATCTTTTTATAGGTTTCATGGACATTCAAGTTTCCTTGACTGTGGATTTTTTGTAAAAGTATGGAGAGCAAATCGTGAAATACTCCTCTTAAAAAGGGTGTAGTGTATACAGCAAAGATACATTGGACAGAGGGATGATTCATGTCCTGAGAGGGATGGAGCTGGACGGTGCGAGATTTCATCACCCAAGCTACTCTGAATGGTGCATAATTTTAAATTCATGAATTGTTTATTTCTGGAATTTTCCATTTTCTGACCGTGGTTAACCAAAGGTAATAAACCACAGAAAAGGAAACTGTGGATAAAGGGGACTACTCTGCATTAACATCACAAAAAGCACACTCGAAAAGTAAGAGTAATTATTAGAGACAAAGAACATTTCATAATGTTCAAAAGCTAAATTCTTCAAGAAGATCTAATATAATAAAAGAGTAATATGCAAATTGACCATTACCCCAGACACCTAAGCCACACCCACCAGCCAATCAGAGTGGCTGTATGCAAATTAACCCAGCCAAGCTGGAGGCTGGCAGGGCGGCTCTGCACTGGGAGCCTCCATGGCCACATAGCTGTGCCAGGTGTGTCAGCTCAGTAGGGGGGGGTGTCCAGCCTGGGGCCTCCTCGGGGCGTCCAGAAGTGCCCGTTCCAGGTCCACTGCCTGGCTCTGCCCCCGGGTACCTCCCCAGGGCATGCGGGAGCTCAGGGGCCTCTGCAGGGTGTGCAGGAGCAGAGGTCCTGGGTCTGCTGCCTGGCTCCGCCCCCCAGGGGCCTCCTTGGGGCATCCAGGAGTGCCTGTCTTGGGTCTGCTGCCTGGCTCTGCCCTGGGGGCCTCCACAGGGCGTTCGGGAGCGTCTGCTGCACAGTGCGGAGAATCCGAAGCCAGTCCACTGCCCAGCTCCACCCCGGGTGTGTTCCTCAGCAGCAGGGCCCCACCGAGGGATCCTGCATCAGCGTCCGCCCCTGGCTTGCCACCCAGCTCTGTGCCAGGTGTGTCCCCTCAGCGGTGGGGGCCCACCAGGCATGTGTGATCCTGGGCCCTCCAGTTAGAAACGTCCAGGCCTGCACTCGCCAGCTCTCCCACCCCCCAGTGGACGAACCCTGAAGGGGCTGTGAGCAGCCTGAAAATGGCCCTCAGCCCCTCACCCAGGCTGGCCAGGCATGCCAGCAGTGGACATCCCCCGCCTGAGGTGTCCCAGACTGCAAGAGGGCACAGGCTGGGTTGAGGGACCCCCACCCCCGAGTGCACAAATTTTTGTGCACCGGGCCCCTAGTATAAATATAAATGCTGTAGATTAATTTATTTCTCATTCCCATTCACGTTAATCTGACTCTTCCGTGCTGTGTATTCCAAACCAATCACTAGGGGGCGCCAGCGTTTCAAAATCAAGTAGATCGGTCCCAAGAGAGGCCTATTTGCAGCTAGGATTTCTGCTATTTCTAAGGTTCTTGGGGAAAGTTCTCCCAGGATAAGTGCCTCAGAGATCAGGGCCTCTCACTACCCCGGGAACAGCAGAAATGGAGGAAAAGAAAAAAGAAAGAACTGACTGTTGCTTGTTTTCCTCACGAGGGCACATCTGGCAGTGGTTCCATCTAGGGCACACACTTACTTGGCATCTGGATCTCTAAAAAGGTGCTCAGGGCTCACCCAGGGCACAGGGATTGGGATATGAACACTAAAGTTCATTTCTGAGGGGCTGCAGGCCTACCTTCCTATCACTCCAAGCCCCAGACTCCATTTTCCATGCCACCCAGCTCACCACTCAACGGATATCTCCAGATCCAGAAAACAAAATTATATGGGCCACCCTAGACTTAGTGTGCCTGCCAGATAAGCGGGAGGGGGGGGGGAGAGGTAAATAGGCGGAAGCAGAAAGAAGGAGGAGGCATTGTGGAGTCAACCAAACCTGCTGTGTGACCTTGGGCAGGTGACTTTGCCTCTCTGAGCCCTAACTAGTCTTCATATTGTGTACATGGGACCAGAAAGTCTTCATATATGTAAGCTAGCTGGCTCCAGTATCGTCATGTTTAATAGAGTGGGCTTTGGAACTGAAAATATCGGAACAATTTTACCTCTCTGTGCCTCACAGTCTTCCTCTAAAGAATAGGAGGAATGGCAAAATACATAAAAAATGGAGAAGTCAGAGAAGCATGGGAAAGGGATGCTGTGTTGAGGGAGAAGGACACTTCCTCCTCATTGGAATTTGAGTTTCATGGAGATGGGACAACTATGAGAGAAGAAGAGAAGGAGTTGGGATGCCATCAGTGGCTTAAGTTGATTCTTCTGCAGCCCCCAGTTGCGCTCGACCTCATCCTCACAGAGTGAGTTTCCCAGGTAGGACGCTGCAAGGTGCTGGTAAATCACCAGTAGTTTCAACAAAATTTAAAACCACAGTCTGATGTTTGAAGTATTTTTTTTTAAAGGCTGATAAATCAGAATCAAACGTTTCAGTGAAATCTCTTCTTCAGCTAACATGATGTCAACTTTATTCATTGTTGGCCTTAACATTTATCTGAAACATCATTACATTGACAAGTTATCTGCGGATTAGGTGTTCTCCATTCGCAACAATTCCTGTAGATGCACAATGAGTGAATGAGTGTTTCATGGTGCCTAAATAATTTCAGAAGAAAGGGTATAACCATTCTTTCTACTTTTTTATGCAAAGAAAGAAATAGATAAGATGTGGGTGATGTTTAGTATGTTTGCTATGAGGCAGGGCAGGATGCCTGAGTGCAGGTGTCCAGCGATGCCCCGCCTAGCCTCCTGCCTCCACAAATACTGTTTCTTTGTCCTGAATCATGTCCCTTCCCACTTTAGCCAACTTCTGGTAAACTCCCATTCATTTTCCACGTCTCACCCCAGTGTCACCTCGTCAGCTTTTCTCTGACCACAAATTGGGCCCCCATCACCCTCTCAGCATCACATGTTTCGTAGCCCAAGTCACATTATAGCCACAAATTTATGGTTTGTGCAAAACTGGATCTCTGTCTTTCTTCTCCATTCAGCTGCGAGCTGAGTGAGGGGAGACTGCTTTCTTCACCTGGACCAGGGCTTGGCACATTGTAGTCATTCAATAACAATTGAATGAATGAATGAATGAATGAATGAATGACCGAACAAACAGATAAATGAGCATGTAGCCCTGTTCTTGTAGTCTTTCTACCTAATTAAAAATTCATATGGTGCCATTACAGAAATGTGAATACTGCCTCACACGGTCCTCTTTGAAACTCGTGCTTATTGTTTCAACCACAATGCCTGTCCTCCTGCCACCCTCTGTGCCCAGCCCCAGGTTGAGCAGCTCAGGAAAGTAGAGAGAGCTCCATTCAAGACTCTGCCCTTGGAAAGTCCAGTCGGGGTGAAAGCACAGAGCTGGACACAGACATTCCCAGCCCAAATGTTTAGGGATGAGCCAAAACGTGGGTCCCAGGGCTGGTGAGCAGAAGAGGGAAAATGTCTCAGAGAAAAGAAGAGTCTAGCACTTGACCTGTATAACAGGGTATGAGGAATCATTAGTCTGGAAGGATGGGAGCGCTCCTCGCAGAGGGACTGCATACACCAAGGTCCAGAGGCCTGAGAAAGCGTGGTTTTAGGACTGAGAGAATGTGGGAACTACTACACAGGGAACTGGCAAGGTCAGCTGAAGCCATGTTGTAAACACCCTGATGCCAAGCAGGTGGGGCTACATCTCATGGCAAGAGAGCAGAGCAGCCTCAGCTGTTGTGGAAGTAGGGCAGGGAGGGCCTGCAAGTTGCTCTAATGAGACTCAGACTGGTTGCTAGGAAACAGTGGAGCAGGTTGTGCACTGCACTAACCTCAGGAGGGCGCCATTCACAGACTGCAGTGAGAAGGGTGCTTACACACACGCACACATGCACATATAGAATCATATGGAATCATGCCATATAGTGGCACTTTATATGGGGAGAAAACTGAAGAACTTGCATTCAAGTTCATTTTCATCTTCCAAAAACTTTTCAAGTAATAATAATTAGAGAATGGATAAAAGGCTTGAACATTTGAACACCTCACCAAAATGTATATACAGATGACAAAGAAGCAAATGAAAAGATGTTCAACATCATTAGCTATTAGGGAAATGCAAATGAAAGCCGTGATGCGGTATCATGACACTCATATTAAAACGACTAAAACAAAACACTGACAATATCAAGTGGTGTCAAGGGTGCAGGGCAAACAGGACTCTCGTACATTAGTGGTGGGGCTGAAAAATGGTGTGGCCACTCTGGAAAACGACGTGACAGTTTCTTATAAGTTAAACCAGGGGCCCTCAAACTTTTTAAACAGGGGGCCAGTTCACTGTTTCTCAGACCATTGGAGGGCCGGACTATAGTTTAAAAAAAGCTATGAACAAATTCCTAGCACAGTGCACATATCTTATTTTAAGCAGGACAGGCAGCGGTGGCAAAAACACCCGCATGTGGCCCGAGGGCCATAGTTTGAGGATGCCTGATTACACTTACACTTCATATAAACCAGCAATCTCACTCCTGGGTATTTACCCTGGAGAAATGGAAACATGTTCCCAGCCAAAACCTAGAAACAACTTAAATTCCTTCATCTACAACATGTCTAAAAAAAAAAACAGTGGGCCACCCATACAATGGAATAATACTCAGCTGTGAAAAGGAATGAACTATTGACACAGACAAGCTGAGTGGTTCTCAAGAGTGTTGTTCTGAGCTTAAGAAGTCAATCTCAAAAGGCAGTTTACCATAGAATATGATTTATGGCACATTCTTGAGATGACAAAATCATGGGGCTATGTTGACCAAATTAAGGTCATCAAGGGTTAGGGAAGGGGGATGACTACAAAGAGGCAGCAGAAGAGAGAGTCTTTGGGTGATGGAACAGTTCTGTTTTCTGGCTGTGGTGCCGGCTACATGAACCTACACAAGTCACAAAATTTCATAGAGCATTTCAAAGCAATTGAGTACATAGAAAAGTTGGTGAAACTCCAAAAAAGGTCTTCAGTTAACAGTGTTGTACCAAAGTCACTATGCTGGTTTCTATAATTGTACTATAAATATATAATTACATGTGATCTTTATACATAAATATAAAATATATAATTATATATGGATATGTTATATAATACATAATTATATATCTTATATGTCATTATATGATTGTAAGATGTTTTTATTGGGGGAGGCTGAGTGAGGGACACATGGGATTTGCCGTAATGTGTTTGCAACGTCTTTGTGGGTCTAAAATGATTTCAAAACTAAACAGGTTTTCAAACATAAAAAGAACGAGTACTTTACTAACATTTTCTATTTTACCAGGTTGACTCTTTAGCTTGCAGCCTATTTTGATGTGTGTAATGCAGTTTCCATGTGACAAGACAAGTAGATTTACTGATTCTATTGGCCTTTTTTTTTCTCAACCCATCATCCAAAATGAGCCTATAGCAGCCCCAGCCAAGCTGCTCAGTTGGTTGGAGCATTGTCCCATACACCAAGAAGGTTGAGGATTTGATTCACGGTCGGGGCATATACGTAGGTTATGGTTCAATCCTTGGCCTGTACGTACAGGAGGTAACCGATTGATGTTTCTCTCTCTCTCCCTTCCTTCCTCTCTCTCTAAAATCAATAAAAACTTGTCACGGGGTGAGGATTCTAAAAAACAGAATGACCTTTCATTTCTAGGTAGATCCCCAAAAGTATTGAAAGTGGGGTCTCCAGGAGATCATTGCTCCTACCAATGTTATTTACAATAGCTAAACCATGGAAGCAACCCAAGTGTTGTGAATGGGTAAGCAACATGTGATGCATATGCCGATGAAATATTATTCAGCCTTAAAAAGGAAGGAAATTCTGACACAGGCTACCACATGGACGAAGCTTGCGGACATTATGCTGAGTGAAATAAGCTAGTCGCGAAGGACAAACACTGTGGGATTCCACTTCTATCAGGTACATGGAGTAGTCAAAATCACGAAGACAGCAAGTGAAATGGAGGCTGCCAGGGCTGGGGGAGGGGCAACAGGAGTTCGTGTTTAATGGGGACAGAGCTCCAGTTCAACAGGATGAGAGGTGTCCTGGCAATGGATCGTGGTGAGGCTTCCGGCAATATGAGTGTGCAAAATGCCGCTGAACTTAGAAATAGTAAAGAGGGCAAAAACCACAATTTTAAAATGTGAAAAACACACACAGTGAGATGCCTCTTCACACCCGGTAGGGTGGCTATAATAGAAAAAGATAAGCAATAACAAGTGTTGATGATGATGTGGAGAAATTGAAACCCTTGTGCCCTGCTGGTGGGAATATAAAACGGCGCAGCCACTGTGGAAAACAGCTTAGCGGTTCCTCAAAAAGCTAAACATAGGGTTGCTACATGACCCAGCAATTCTGCTCGAGAGATAGACCCAAAAGAACTAAAAACAGGGACTCAAACAGAAACTTGTCCAGAGCAGAAACATGTTCATAGCAATATTATTCATGGCCATCCAAAGGTGGAAATGACCCATGTCCATCCAAGAGTGAATGAATAAATAAAAATAATATTCACCATGGAAAGGATGAAGCTCTGACACAGGCTGCAATGTAGACGAATCTTGAAAACCCTACACTGAGTGAAAGAAGTCAGACACAAAAGGTTACACACTGTGAATGATTCCATTGACATGGAATGTCCAGAACAGGCAAAGCCACAGAGACAGAAAGCAGACTGGTAGCTGCCAGAGGTGGGAGAAGAGGGAAATGGGGAGTGACTGATAGCGGGGACAGTTTTATTTTGGGATGATGGGAATGTTCTGGAACTAGATAGAGGTGATGGTTGCACATCATTTAAATGTGCTAAATGCCACTAAATTACTTACTTTAAAATATATTTTATTGATTTTCTACAGAGCGAAAGGGAGAGGGATAGAGAGTTAGAAACATCAATGAGAGAGAAACATTGATCAGCTGCCTCCTACACACTCCCCACTGGGGATGTGCCCCCAACCAAGTTACATGCCCTTGACCAGAATCGAACCTGGGACCCTTCAATCTGCAGGCCAACGCTCTATCCACTGAGCCAAACCGGTCAGGGCTAAATTACTTACTTTAAAATGGTTCATTGATGGCATGTAAATCCCACCTCCATTTTTAAACATGAACATTAGCAAGCCATTGCTCCAGCAGTGAGGAGCCACAGACATACCCCAGTGGTTGGCTGGACCAGCAGAGCTGGGGGATTCCACAGGGCCCAGGCCCCACATGGGGGTCCCCCCCCAAAGAGACATGGATCCCCCAGCACCTCGGGCTCAGGAGTAGAGGGAAGAGCCCAGAACAAGCTACGATCACCTCCTCCCCAAAGACGCAGGCCCAGCAGGAGATAGTGTGGAATGAACAAGTAGCAGATGCCCGAACAAGAAAGACACAAAGGACTGAACCCAAGTTGAAAAGATGGAGGGTCAACTGGGTTCCGCCAGGTCCATGTGCTCCCTCCTGCGTGGACCCCCAGACCTCCTCCAGGGCCCAGGACGTTCTCCCAGCAAGAGCTGGCTCACATCCTGCCAGACATCTCCACAAGAAGGAGCACTTCCCACAGAGGAGTGGGGACGGAGGGAGGCAAGGAAAGAAATCAGCAAGCTTGCTGTGTGACTGCAGGGAAGTGGTTTTGCCTCTCTGGGCCGCAGTTTATTTGTCTTTATAGTGCAAACAAAACAAAATGGGGAATGCCCTGTGTGTGTAAGCCCTGCTAAGAGGTTCTAGATTTGGGGTTTTCATCAGAGTTGTAAGAGCTTCGGAACAAGAGAAACTGTGAGATTGATTAGTTCTCGCCTCCTCGCCCTACAAATGGAAGTAAGGGTGCCTATGTTAGAAGGTTAGTAATGAAGCATGTCAAACTCCCTGTCGTGGTGGCACATGCGCAGAAGCACAGAAGGAACGTTTGCTATGAGCATTGGGGGTGGGGAGCCCGTGCCGGAGAGGCAGGTCATTTCACCGGGGTGGTGGCCACTGTGAAGGCTGAACGGGAAGACCAAGCGGAGCCCAAAGAGACAGGACAGGTAGGAGGTGTAAGAGCACCAGGATGAGAGTCAGGTGCTGGGAAGGAGAGGAGGGTCGGAGAGAAGACAGAGGCCAGGATGCAGTGAGTGGGGCGAAGGCCTGACTGCTGCCCACATCTCTGACCTAGGTGGCTGGGTGGGCAGCAGCACCAGCACTGAGTTCACATACGGATGAAGGACATGACTGAGGTAAATGCTGAACTGGGTTAGACACGGGGTCCGGGGGATGGGGGTGGGCAATTTCAGCAAAGGTGGGACATGGTGGGACACCCAAGAGGTATGTCTGGACCTTCGGGCTGAGAGCTCCAGGGACACAGTGACCTTGACCAGACAATGGGTGTGGAATCCATGATTGACTTGCCCATCCATCTGGTCCTCTCCTAGTGAGTTTTGTGAAGATGGATGGGGACCATTGTGTGTGTGTGTGTGTGTGTGTGCAGATCATAATTAAGCTGGAATACAACTTGTATTCACCCAGTTTAAAATGTAAAACATCCACCCCAGTCAGTTTGGCTGCATTGTTAGAGCATCGGCCCATGGAGTGAAGAGTCACCGGTTCAGTTCTGGTCAGGGGCATGTACCACAGTTGCAGGCTCTATCCCCGGCCCTAGTTGGGCTGAGTACAGGAGGAAACCTATCAACATGTCCCTCTCACATCAATGTTTCTCTCTGTGTGAGTCTTCCCCTCTCTCTAAAAGTCAATGGGAAAAATATCCTCGGGCCCTAACCAGTTTGGCTCAGTGGATAGAGTGTAGGCTTGCAGACTCAAGGGTCCCAGGTTCGATTCCAGTCAAGGGCATGTACTTTGATTGCA
Organism: Murina feae; assembly: GCA_004026665.1. Classification (NCBI taxonomy): domain Eukaryota; kingdom Metazoa; phylum Chordata; class Mammalia; order Chiroptera; family Vespertilionidae; genus Murina; species Murina feae. The sequence goes on from PVJC01005375.1 coordinate 23,942, forward strand.
GGCACATCCCCAGCAGGGGGTGTGCAGGATGCAGCTGATCAATGTTTCTCTTTCATCGATGTTTCCAACTCTCTATCCCTCTCCCTTCCTCTTTGTAAAAAATCAATAAAATATGTTTTAAAAAAAAGAAAAATATCCTTGGGTGAGGATTAACAAGCAAAAAAAAAGTAGAACCTCGTGCACATCTCACTATTCTCTCTTTTTTTATTTTGTTTTATTGCTTAAAGTATTACAATGAATGATAGATAGGTCTCCATTTTTTTCCCTTGACCTTTCCCCCTCCTCTCTTACCCCCCCCCCAGTGTCTTGTGTCCATTGATTATGCTCATATGCATGCATACAAGTCTTTCAGTTGATCTCTTAACTCCCCCACAAACCTCCCCGGCCTTCCAGCTGTAGGTTGACAGTCTGTTCAATGCTGTTCTGCCTCTATATCTGTTTATGCTTATCAATATACTAGGGGCCCGGTGCACAAAAATTTGTGCACTCGGCGGGGGTGGGGGGGTCCCTCGTTCTGGCCTGTGCCCTCTCACAGTTTGGGACCCTGGAATCCATTGGGGCACACAGCACACATGGAGGGCACACCTCCGTGTGTGCTGTGTGCCCCGATTGCACCAATTTTCAGGCCTCAGCCTCGAGGATGGAGCTGGCTCGGTCCCTTCGCCCCCGAGGCTGCCCTGCCGCCTGTAATCCATCGCGGGGGGCAGGGCACTGACGGAGGCTATGCCTCTGTGAATACCCATGCCCCCCGTGATCACGGATTTACTTCCAGGCCGGCTGGCTCCTCCTCCCCCCAGATTGCGCCTCTGGCCAGGTTGTTCCTCCCCTCCTGGCTCCCCCAAGGCAGAGGTCTTCCATCTGCCTTGCAGACCCCAGTGCCACGCACTGCTTCTCCCCGGGTTGAGACCTCCGCCATCTTGGCTGGGCTAATTTGCATACAGCCGCTCTGATTGGCTGGTGGGCGTAGCTTACCCCGTCCCAGAGAAACGGTTAATTTCAATATTATGCTTTTATTAGTTAAGATAATGGTCTTTATTATCCATAAATAAGTGAGATCATGTGGTATTTTTCTTTTGTTCACTGGCTTATTTCACTTAGCATAATGTTCTCCAGTTCAATCCATGCTGTTGCAAATGGTAAGAATTCCTTCTTTTTTACAGCAGTATAGTATTCCATTGTGTAGATATACCACAGTTTTCTAATCCATTCATCTGCTGATGGACATCTCCCTATTCTCATTTTCTTGTTTCTATCTCCAGTCCTCCCTCCTTCTCTCTCTCCCCTCCCTCTCCTTCTTTTTTTAAATTTTATTGATTTTTTACAGAGAAGAAGGGAGAGGAATAGAGAGCTAGAAGCATCGATGAGAGAGAAACATTGATCAGCTGCCTCTTGCACTCCTCCCACTGGGGATATGCCCGCAACCAAAGTACATGCCCTTGACCGGAATCGAACCTGGGACCCTTCGGGCCTCAGGCTGACGCTCTATCCACAAGCCAAACCGGTCAGGGCTCCCTCTCCCTCTTTATCTCTCTCCCTTCCTCCCTCTGAGATAATCAACACCCCACATCAAGCATGTTTTTCACCTTTCTACATGGGATGTCTCCACGAAGAATATACAAAATTGTGTTGCATGTGTTTGAAGTGTACATGAGTGGCATTAGTCTGTGTACTCCTTAAATGATGGTGTTTCTTCTGCCCAGCGCAACGCTTTTAGATTCACCCAGATTGGTGTGAGCAGTTCCACATGTCCTCCATTTCTATGACTAGAGACACCCACAGAGCAGAAGGGTCACATTGGACGGGCACACCCCTACTGTGATACTGCTCTTTCCGAACATCCTCGAACATGCCTCACCATGCACCTTCAAGGCAAGTGCTCTGGCCCTAACCAGTTTGGCTCAGAGGATAGAGCGTCGGCCTGCAGACTGAAGGGTCCCAGGTTCAATTCTGGTCAAAGGCATGTACCTTGGTTGCAGGCACATCCCCATTGCAGGGTATGCAGGAGGCAGCTGATTGGTGTTTCTCTCTCATCAATGTTTCTAACTCTCTATCCCTTTCCCTTCCTCTCTGTAAAAAATCAATAAAATATTTTTTTTAAAAAAAGACAAGTGCTCTGTGGTGGAATGTCTGGGTCCAAAGAGGGGCCTGTCTCTGTCCCTGTGGTGGATTGCCTGTCCTCAGCATGAGCAAATGCATCACTGAGGATGCTCCGTAAGTGGTCAATGAACCAATGAGGGAGTGAGACAGACTGTGCAGACTTCCGGGGGCGGGGGGGGAGGGTAGGGGAGAGCAACAGGGCAGCAGGCAGTGGGACCAGGGAGAGGGTGCCATGCTGAGCCCAGGCAGCACAGTCATGTGAGGACAGAGAATCGAGTGGCCACTGTAGACTGAGCTACAGGAGAGGGAAAATGTTGAGGAGGGTCTTGAAAGGTAAAGGGAAGTCTGGAGGGAAGAGCTTTAGAAGCAGATGAGCCATCAGATGCAAAGGCTCAGAGGCAGCCCCAGTCTTGGACCAAAAGATCTGTGAGTGTGGAGACTGAGGAGATGAGCAGGGACTAGACTCCGCAAGATTCTGATTTTTTTTTTTTACTTAAAAAAATATTTCACATATACATGATACCATGCAGTACTTGTCTTCCTCTGTCTGACTTATCCCTCTTAGCGTAAGGCCCTCAAGGTCCATCCATGTTGTTACAAATGGCAGGATTTCCTTCTTTTTCATGGCTGAATGATATTCCATGGTATGTATGTGTGTGTGTGTGTGTGTGTTTTTTTCTTTTTATTTAATTTTTTTTTCAGAGAGGAAGGGAGAGGGAGAGACAGATAGAAATATCAGTGATGAGAGAGAATCATTGATCAGCTGCTTCCTGCACGCCCCCTACTGGGGATCGAGACCAAAACCTCAGGCATGTGCCCTAACCAGGAATCAAACCATGACCTCCTGGTTCATATAGGTCAATGCTCAACCATTGAGCCACACCATCCGGGCTAAGCCACATTTTCTTGATCCATTCATTCATTGATGGTCGCCTAGGTTGTTTCTATGTCTTGGCTATTGTGGATAATGCTGCAATAAACAAGGGGGTAAAGATATCCCTTCGATATCCTGTGTATTGAATACATAGGGGCGCATATAACGTTTTGAGAAAGATGTTTAAGATGTTTCACTTGAATTATATATTTTTTAATCAGGTTAAGATACCCCAACAAAGAGACTTAAATAATACCAAATTAAAACATCAGGTGCTTTGCAAATTTTGCCTAGAACTCAGAATTAAGTTATGTCTGTACAGTGTCTAAGTAAGTCTTTATGCAAACATTTTTTTCATTGAAATAACATTTCTAAACCACCACCAGAACATCACAAACATCATTTGATCATGGTTTAGACTCAATAAATGTAATTCTTTTTTCTTTTTTTTTACTTTTTTCAGATTTTATTTCAGATGTCATTCTGAAACAGATCACAGCCTCTATGATCTGTATGATTAACAACAAACCTTAAACTACCTTCAAAATCTTGAATCTCACTTTTAAAATAAATTACAGAAACAATTTTAGTGACAGTGTTGGAAGCTTTATTGATCACATTTGAAATTTTGCTGACTTAGGTAGTTTTCCGCAGAATGGTGTATGTAATCTTTTCAGTTTTGTGTCGAGCAGATCTATGAGTCTGAACGGAGTGTTGGGGTCCCATATCAATATTACATTTTTTGAACTTCTATGATTTCATCTCTGAAAAGTCTCAGTTATTTTTAGTCATACATTGTAGTGTTTTAAAAGTCTTATATTACTTTCTAAATGCTCTTCATCTGCTTTACAACTATTCTTGGACATAAAACAAATTTTTTCTGGAACTTTCTTATTACTCAAATGCTTTTTAGTGTGATACTGATTAACAACGTCATTTTTCTTTTTCGTTATTGATAATTACAAATTTCCTTTATTGAAGCTAAAGTAAACAAAACATGGTTGCTGTTCAATGAAATATTTAAGCATCAACCTTTCCCACTTTAATAAACAGCTTTTGAACAGCATTTGCATCCAATATTTATATCCTGTTACTATAAACTACCCATATTTTTGTGTTTTTTTCTGATTTGTTTTTTATTCCCCAAATATAAATTAATTGTTATATTTTACGTAGAGTCTTACACAGTAGCAAATCCGCTCCAGGCTGCTCTGGTTTCTGCAAGTTTTGGAGGTTCCAAGGCTGCAGTTCACTATAAACATCATTTCTTCCCTCTCCTCCCACAGGTACAGCAGAATGTTGTTCCTGACACTTTAATAGGAACATTAAAAAGCTTGCTCAAGCTTTGTTGCCCTTTTCATTCTCGATGCTTTCTTTCAATGTCTTATCCTATGCTTTTCATTTTATAATTATGAGGACATTGCACCTTTGCGACGTACACAGAAATTACAATGCAGCAAGAATAAAAACCAAAATAAATCTCAGCTATCTGAAACTAGAACTGACCTGGAAATTTGAAGGTGATGAGAAATGGGTACATCTCCTGTAAGCCAGAGCAATTCGTACACATACAACCACTCCGCTCGCCATGACAACAGTCCAACTGGCAAAGTTTTGAAAATGTTTCTCAGATGTCACCAGTGTGTCAAAATTCATTGCAACATTCAATGACAATTAGCTCGAAATATTGAGTTTACAGGAATTCTACTATTCTTTGGGAGGAATATAAGGGTATTTTCTAGACGGTGCCAAGTACCCCCGGATTTTAGCAATGGAACAATTGTACCGGTGCATACTGAGGTCATGGCTACTCTTGACAGGAAAGGACAGGCAATGTTTTGAGGAGTGTTGGGGTCCAATGGAGCAAAGCAAAGGGGAGCGGCTAGAGGGGTATTGGGTATGAAGAAGGGATTCTTTCACAGATGGAGGAAATTCTGGAAGCTTGTGTCTTAGTTTGGGTTCTCTCAAGACCCAATGAGCATTTGGGAAAGAAACGTGTGAATGAGCAGGTTCCTGGTCTGATCAGTCGAGGGGTGATCCTTCTAGGGGTCTCTGAGAGATTGTAGAACACACCCCAGAACTGCCTCACTCAGGAGTTATGAAGCCAGGACTTCACCCAATACGCCCGGTTCCTCGCTGACCAAAGGTCACTCCTGGGGCTGTCAACTCCCAGCACTTCCTGTTACCCCATATGCGAGCTTAGCCCATTCCTGTGGACATAGAGAGACAGGTAGTAGAGGTGAGAAATGATCCGTGCACCTGGGACCCATGCACCAAACTGCCAGTGACATCCTACAGGCAGAGTGGTGTGTTCACTGATGGAAATAATGCAGCAGAGGGGTGGGGAGAGGGTCCTGTTGCAGGGGAAAGTGGGAAGAATTGATGAGCGTCTGAACTAACAACGGGATGAAGTCCAGGGTGCAAGGGAGGGGCTGACCTTGGCCAGGACCACGGACAGCTCCTCATTTCCTCTCTGATTGCTCCAGAGACCCACGTGGAAAGAAAAAACCTCACCTGGGTCTCTGAATTCCTTCTCAGAAGACCCCCAGCCGCCGCAGCTACTGCTTATACCGCCCTGAGCCTTTCCTTGTTATGGGGAACCTACTCATCATCCTGGCCATCGCCACTGACGCCGGCTCCCCACGCCCAGGTGCTTCTTCCTGGCCCACCTGGCCGCTGTGGGCATGCTTCACTTCCACCATCATCCCCAATATGCTGGCCAACCACGTGTCAAAACACACAGGGATCCCTTCCTCCAGCTGCCTGACCCAAATGTTCTTCATCTGGTTTGCTGGCATCGACAGCTTCCCGCTGACTGCCACGGCCTACAGCAGCTATGCGGCCATCTGCCACCCGCTGCACTACGCCACATCTGTGACACCACAGCTCTGTGGCTCCTGGGGGTGGCATCCTGGGCCGCAGCCTTCGGAAATGTCCTGACCCACATGGTAGTACTAACCCACCTCTCATTCTGCACCCACAACTGGTCCCTCGCCATCCTCCCGCCCTCCCCCCCCCACACACACACACACTTCTTCTGCAACCTAGCCCTTTTCTAAAGCTGGCCTGCTCCAACACCTTTCCCCATAATGTAATGGGGTACACCGTGGCCACCCTGCCCATCATATCATCACCCCCTCGGTAGGCATATTGGTCTCCTACACATTCATCTTTATTGCTGTCCTGAGGGTCCCGTCCACAAGAGGCAAGCAGAGGGCTTTCTCCACTGGTTGCTCTCATCTCTGTGGTGTCACTGCCCCATGGGGTGCTCATTGAGGTTTATGTCAGCCCCATGTTCTCCCACGCAGCCCAGAAGGACATGGCGCTGCAGTGATGTACACTGTGGTCACGCTCCTGCTGGACCCCTCGTCTGCAGCCTCCGCAACGACATGAAGGGCACCTTGGGTGCCTTGTCAGCAGGAAACCAGTCTTTATTTAGTGACCACGACATTGGGATGCCCACCTGAGTGACCACACAGAGTGCCCGTCTGTCCGGTCCCAACCTTAGATATTCCTTCATATCATCTTGGTTTATTTCTTCATTACTTCATCCTTTCAACAGCTACTTAGTGAGCATCTATTACAGCTGAGGCACTGTTTTAAGGGTCGAGGGTATAGCAGGAAACAAACAAAATCCTTGCCTCAGTAGGAACCAACAGTCTCAGAAAGAACCAACCAGCCAACACCTTCAGAACTGTGAGAGAATGTTCATTATTTAAGCCAAGCAGTTTGTGGTAGTTTGTTACAGAAGCCGTGGAAAACTACTACAGCAAGTAAGTTATGAATCCTAGCACAGAAATTGGGATCCTCACAAAAAATGAAAAATCAGTTGGTGGTTAGGGTAAGGACATGTATGTTGCAGCTGGAAGGCTGGCGGCCATTGTTATGCCAAAGAACATTTGGTGACACCATCACTGTGATAACTTGAGAGGTAGATCAGATGTCTGTGGAGCCTGTGTTTCTAAAAATGATTGGAAAGAGCTAGAATGTCACTGTGAGTTGGCCACTCCTTGCCACTCGTAGCAAAGAATGACAAGAATGCGATGATCTTAGACAAGAATTGGCCACATTTCAAAGTCAGAAACATCACAAGATCAAAGGAACCCACAGCTTCCTGTTCCCCAAAAGAGTATAAACAAAAATATTGCCTCTTGCCCAAGGTTATTGTTTCAGATGCCCATTCACTGTGAGTGGCAAAGAGGTAGGTAGTTTAAGGAAGCAAATGCTGCAAATGAAATGGACACAAGAACTCTGGCTGGATAAGAGCATTGGATGTGGTTTCTAGAATGAAACCAACTAGAAGCACCGAGGCCAGAAGCCCACTAAGCTTTGCAAAGGAAGTGTGTTATGGAACAAATAATGAGCTCAGTTTGCAAAACCATATGACGTTAGAGCCTTTGAATTTTAGGTGTTTTTTGTTATAAGAGCTTAACTTGAATCTTACCACGAAGTGGGGCTTGAATCCTGGTGTCTGGTTTCCAGAGGGCTTCCTTCTGACCATGCAGTGCATCTCTTTGCCACCCAAATCTGCACCAGGTCAGAAAGGCAGCAGCTGAGGTAGAACCTCAACAGGCTGAATCCAGAATCCCCAGAAAGACACCTCGGTGACAGGTGGCATCACAGGGAGAGCAGATGGGTATCAAGAACTGTAAGGGGTCTGGAAGTTTCCCTACTTTCAAGCTGTTAATTTAATCTGTCATGGTTTCACGGATGCTGGCAGAAAATGCAACACTCCAGGATCAGAGACAAAAGACACAGCCCCTCATAACAGGGCAGGCAGCATGAACCTTCGGTTTGCCTGCTCCTCCCAAATCCCATGGGGACAATGTAGGTGAACCCAGATTGGCATTGGATGGACACTGGGTTTGCATCACAGCTGAGGAACTCCAAGCTTAGAATCCCCAATCTTTTCTTTTTTAAAAAAAATATATTTTATTGATTTTTACAGAGAGGAAGGGAGAGGGATAGGTACATGCCCTTGACTGGAATCGAACCTGGGACCTTTCAGTCCGCAGGCCAATGCTCTATCCACTGAGCCAAACCAATTAGGGCCCCAATCTTTTCTTTTGTTAAATATATTTTTACTAGAGGGCTGGTGCATGAAATTTGTGCACGAGTAGGGTCCCTAGGCCTGGCCAGTGATCAGGGCCAATCAGGTTCCCTGCCTCCCTGCCTCCCCACCTCCTCCTTCCCTTGCTCCCTCAGCGCCCTGATGCCACTAGTTGCCTGCCATGTTCCACACCACTGCCTGGTGGTCAGTGCATGTCATAGTGAGCAATCGAACCCCCGTTCTCCCGGTCAGATTCCTGAGGGGACACTTTGCATTTTAGGCATATATATATTGATTGATTTCAGAGATGAAGAAAGGAGAGAGAAATAGAAACATCAATGATGAGAAAGAATCATTGATCAGCTGCCTCCTGCACGCTCCCTACTGGGGATCAAGCCCGCAACCTGGGCAAGTGCCCTGGCAGAATTGAACTGTGACCTCCTGGTTCATGGGTCAATGCTCAATCACTGAGCCACACAAGCCGGGCAGGAACCCCAGTCTTTTCAAGTAGACTTCAAACGAACCCACTCTTCCTTTATCTCAGAAGCATTCATCTTTATTCTATGGACAGCAAATAAACCTGCCCTCTCCTCCACAGGAGGAAATTCTCAGCCCGCTAAGGCTATTTGCTATCCAAACATCCTTGAAAATATAGCAGAACAAAAAGCTGCCCATGCCCCTGCTTGTGAGTTACATGAAAATACCAGAAACTCGGGAGGGAGTGTCTCCCAAGGGTGGTAGCACTGACATTCAGTGGGCCGTGGCAGTCACCTGTGAGGGTAATTTGGGCTGCAAGTCAAGCATATGAGGCTGTTCAGGGTACAGTGTAGTGGTTCAGTGTGATTTTTTGGTTCAAGTCCTGGTTCTGCCACTTTTAACTGTGTGACCTTGAGCAAGTTACATGACTTCTCTGCTTCAGTCTCTCCTGTAAAACGAGAACAATATGCCCTAGCTGATTTTGCTCAGTGGATAGAGCGTCGCCTTACGGACTGAAGGGTCCCAGGTTCGATTCAGATCAAGGGCATGGAGGAGGCAGCTGATCAATGATTCTTTCCCATCATTAATATTTCTGTCTGTCTCTCTCTCTCCGTCTCCCTTCCTCTCTGAAATCAATAAATATATATTTTTTTTTTAAAAAAAGAACAATAGCCCCAGTAACCATAAGGTTATTGCGAAAATTAATATATGGGCTTACATATGCAATGCACTTGGAACAGCACAGGCGGATGGAGGGCCCTGTCAGTGTTAACTATAATTATTATTAATTATCATGACTTTGCTGCGGAGCTTGTGGTCATGCCTGCTCTCCCACATTTGTGGGCAAGCTGTGTAGCCCACGCAGCTTCCTTGGAATCTGCCTCAGAGAACTCAGGACACCAGAGCTCTCTGCTCCCCCACACTGATTCAGTACACGGGGCTGCCGCGCGGGAGCTGGGTTTCAAGGAATCAAACAGACTCAGGTTCAAACCCTGCCTTTGCCACATGCCAGCTGTGTGATCTTGGCGAGCAGCTTCGCAGCTGGGGGCTCCACGTGCTTACTGCACAAGGTCTGGGTGAAGGGAGAGTGAGCCCCCCACAGTCACCCCAAGTGAGCTGTTCAGCACACACTCTGGGCCATCCTTAGCCAGTGCCATTGTGATTATCATCGTCATATTATTAATCAATGAGCAAGACTCCGTACGTGCAAGCTGAGAACATCTTTGCTCTTTTCCTCCAGTATTCTGGCCCCACCGGCTCTCTGCATGCCTCAAACTCCAGGAGAGACATGGTGGGGGCCGGGGGGACAAAGAGAGAGATGAGAGAGACACATCTATTGGTTGCCTCCTGCACACACCCCAACCGGATCTGGGATCAAACCTGCAACCCAGGTACATGCCCTGGATCAGGAATCAAACCCGTGACCCTTCGGTGGCGGGCCGAGGCTCTAACCGCAGAGCTACCGGCCAGGCTCCATTAACATTTTTACTGGACACTCTCCCACCCTCCCCACCACACCCCACTCCTACCCATGGATTCCTTCTGCCAGCAACTGCCTGTTTTGCAGAGCTGGTCTTCCGCCAGCTGCTGAGGCTGGCGTGGCCCAAGCAAAGGCTGGCCAGAAGTGCTAGCCAATCAGCAGCCTCCCCTTCCCGGGCCACCCAACCAGGGAGCAGCCTTTAAGGAACGGGGATGCGGATTGGTGGATAAGTAGCTCCCACACCCTTCAGCTCTGCCGACTCGGACGAGAGTGCTCTCTGCTGCCTCCCAGAGGTCCCGGCGGCACTGCGCCCCAGTGATCCAGACGGGTAACAGCTGGTTTCATCCCCGCAGTTACTGGATTTCCCTTCTCTGTCTCACCTTCCATCCCCCTGTCCGTGTTTCCCTGGGCTACTGGCCCAATAAATTACCTGCCCCGGAATTCTTGTCTCAGACAGCATTTCGCCCTGTCACTGTGAAGGCCATAATCGTTGGCAGGCATTGGGCTTCTTTCCCACTGAGTTATGTCCACCCTGTGTCTTCAAAGCCTGCCCAGTGCCTGGCATGTAGTAGATGTTCAATAAATGACCCCAAGTCTGCCCTGACCGGTTTGGCTCAGTGGCTAGAGAGTCGGCCTGCGGATTCAAGCGTCCCAGGTTCGATTCCAGTCAAGGGCATGTACCTTGGTTGTGGGCACATCCCCAGTAGAAGGTGTGCAGGAGGCAGCTGTCAATGCTTCTCTCTCATCGATGTTTCTACCTCTCTATCCCTCTCCCTTCCTCTCTGTGAAAAATCAATAAAATATATTTTTTAAAATGACCCCAAGTCTCCTAGCTCTGGGGGCCAGGTGGTAACGGGGAGCTCTGCCCCCACTCGGGTCCTCAGAAGCCCCCAGTTGGAGAGTTACGGTGCAGGAGGGAAGCTTACTCATCTCAAGCTATAAATGGCAGCCTCCACTGCCTGGTGCCCCAGGCCACATAGCCTGGACAGCTGGGCCAGGGCCCCCAGGGGCCAGGAACCCCAGATAACCCTTCAGGTCTGGCCAGGGTTCCTGGGATGTCCATGAGACAGGTACATGGAGAGGACATAACTCCAGTCCCAAGGCTGCAGGGCGGGAGAGATGGCACAGCTGGGCTCTAAGGCATGCCTAGGTCCTCCTTCCCTCCCAGGCATCAGATTCCACCTCTGGGAGCTCCCTGAGCAAAAG
>PVJC01005375.1:35225-59432 GCA_004026665.1 Murina feae
CAGCTTGAGAGAGTCAGGGAATGGGGGGGGGGCGGGTTAGGACCCCTCTCCAGCTCTGCTCTAGGGTCAGCTAGGTCAGGGTCCAGCTCTGCCACTTGCAAACTGGGTGACCCTGGGGGGCCACCCTGGACCTCAGCTTCCTCCTCTGAATAATGAGAATAAAAACAGCCCCCTGCTCAGGGCTCAGGGAGCCTGAAGTGAGATGCTGCCAGTTGAGTGCTCAGAGCCGTGTTCGGCATACGGTGAACCGTATCTCATGGTCTACTCTGTACTCTGCACTGCCAAGAAAAGGAGGGAACATACGGGGGGTGGAATAAACTCATTTCCTTAGAGCAAAAAGAGGTTCCAGAATGCTCTGTTTGCTATTATTATCGCCCCAATACCTTCGAGTGAGGGAGTTCTAACCATGACAAAGGGAAGGGCTAATAGCTTAAGGGGCAGTGAAGGAATCAGGATGGGGCACAGGGGAGCCAAGAACTCCGCATCTTGGCCTACCCACTCCCGGACACCCCAGTGTGCTGACTGCTGCCTCGTCTCTCGCGTTAGCCCACTCCCTCTGTGTCTTTGGGCAGGAAACACCGAAGCCTTCATACCACATGAAAGTGTTGGTTCAGGGTTCTGTTCAGGAAGGCTTCCTGGAGGAAGAGCCATCTGGTCTGAGTTTTGAAGGGTGAATAGGAGTTTCCTGGTGAAAGAACTGTGCACAAGAGAACATGTGAGTGTAGAGAGGGGATTGGTCACTCTAATTAATGAGGATCACCTGGGTCCCAGGCACTCAGGGGTCCACAGACAAGACCAAGGCACAGGCCTGCCCCAAAGCAGCTCGGTCTGAACGTGATGATCAAATAACGACCATAAGAGCGATAGCGCCCACATTCTGAGTATGTGCCTCGAGGCCGCAGCCTGTGAGAGGCACTCTGTGTTTGTCAAGTGAATGAATGAGCAAACAGTTCTTTCTAAAGGTAGCGAATCTGCTTGGCCAGTGGCTGAGCATTCACCTATGAACTAGGAGGTCATGATCGATTCCTGGTCAGGGCACATGCCCAACTTACAGGCTCAATCCCCAGTGGGGGGCGTGCAGGAGGCAGCCAGTCAATGATTTCCTTTCATCATTGAGGTTTCTATCTCTCTCACCCTCTCCCTTCCTCTCTAAAATCAATAAAGATATATTTAAATAAAATTAAATAAAGGCAGTGAGTCCTGCCCCAACTGATGGAGGAGAGAGGGAAGGCACAGAGGGCAGCAGGGACCACAGGTGCAGAGGCCAGGAAGGAGGAAATGGCAGCCCTGCCTGGGATCTCTGAGCGCTGAGCTGGGAGAGCTGGGTGTAGGTAGGAGTGGGTGGGGATGGGTGGGGGTGGGCAGGAGTCTTGAGTGAGAGGCTGAGGGGTTAGGCCTCCAGTTCCTGGCGGCTCTACAGAGCCACAGCGGGATTCTGAGCTGGGCAGGGAGGGGATCAGGGTCCAGCCTGAGCCTGCCGAGGCCTCCAAGCTTCTGAGAGAAAGACAGCCCAGGTCAGTCTCACCCTGGTGAGCTGGATCCATGGGGGCAGGAGATGACACAGGGAGAGGGAGACAAAGGAGACAGACAGAGAGAGGGACAGAGAGGAGCCTGAAGAAATAGAGGGAGAGAGACAACGGGTTACAGAGAGAATCGAAGATAGGGAGACAGAGGGAGGGAAATGGAGACAGACACAGTGACAAACATAGTGACAAAATGAGAGAGACACAGATCAAAGAGGGACAGAGACAGAGGGAGAAGATGATGAGACAAAGACGCTCCAGGAAGAGGTGGGAGGACCCCCTGGGGTGGTAGCAGGGGATGGGATGGGGGCCTGACCCCAATTCCTGGAGGCAGTACCAGGAGGGGAGGTGGAGGGAGGCCAGGAGCCTCCTGGCCACTCTGTACCCACCCACAAGTCCTCCTCAGGCCTCCCAACCACAGATGTGGAAATTGAGGCCAACCAGCAGGCCACAGGGGATCGTCCTGGGCCAGCTCTGTGCACCTAGGTTCATGTGGGACCAGTGTCACCAGGTTAAAAATGGAAATGTGTTTGGCCTTTTTTTTTTTTTTCCTTTGAGAAAATCCTAGGCCCAAATAAGGTACGGGCTGCGGGTGCCTGGTGAGCTGGCCAAGTTCTCCTGATCGAGCGAGTGGCGGCTGGCCCGGCCAGCCTGGGCTTGGGCCTCCTCCAAGACTCGCCCCAGCAGGGCGGCACACCCTGGGGAGGCTATAAGGGCCTCCACTCCACCCTGCTGTTCACTGAGCCCCGCCACAGATCCCGCCGCAGACCCACCACCTGTGCCCTCTCCGCCCAGCCATGGAGGCCATCAAGAAGAAGATGCAGATGCTCAAACTGGACAAGGAGAATGCCATCGACCGCGCCGAGCAGGCCGAGTCCGATAAGAAAGCTGCGGAGGAGAAGTGCAAGCAGGTGGGGAGCCTGGCCGCTGGGCCGCACCAGGCGGCCCAGTGCCCTCTCTGAGCTGGCGAAGCTCTGGGCTGAGGGTGGTACCTGGACGTTAGGAAGGGGACAGAGGGTGGATGCTTCAGCCAAGGAAGAGTGAGGGGCCCATGGTCTTCCCTGGAGGTGGGGGTCCCTGGGCTGGGAGAGAGAGGTAACAACACCCACACAACAGGACCAGCGGAGCCAAGCAGGAAGCAGGGGTGTGTGTTTGTACTGGATGTGTGTGTGCAAACGTAAGAGTGAGTGTAGGTGTGTCACGGTGAGTGTGTCAGGTAGGTGTATGTGTACTGGATAGGGTGGAGAGAGAGAGAGGGAGAGAGGAACCTGAAGAAATAGAGGGAGAGAGACAAAGAGGTACAGGGGGACGCTGGAAGTGCATTTGTGTGTGTTTGAGCATTTCTGTGTGTATACGTGGTATGTGTGTGTGTGTGTGTGTGTGTTTCCACTGGAGAGAGTGCAGAGGGATGAGGGTGGCTGTGAAAATGAGAGTGAGCAGAGAAGTATGAGCGTGTGGCTGTTGGAAGTGGGTGTAAAAGAGTGTGGATGTGTGTGAATAGTGGTATCAGTGTGGAGGGGGGGGGTGTGTGAGGGAGAGGCTGGCTGCGCGTGCGCTTGTGCAAAATGTGGCCTGACTAATGGAATGTGCCAGTGTCAGAGCGAGTGTGTGTGTTGAGGTGACTCTATGGGGGCTGGCCTGTGTGTGTGCTTGCCGGGGCTACAGTGTGTGTGTGTGTGTGTGTGTGTGTGCCTGTTGAGGTGAGCTGGGCAATGCGAAGCTGTGGGGGAGGGTGACCTGCGCCCCTGTGACTGTGGGCCTGTGGGTCCACGTTGGTGACCGCCCTGGGAGGGTGGCCAAGCGCGGTGTGTGGTGGAGTTAGCTGTGCCTGGCTGCAGGGGCGCTGGTGAGGCCAAGGGTGCCTCCCAATGGCCCGGCAGGAACCCAAGTCCCCAGAGGTCAAATCCCCCCCTCTGAGGTGGGGAAGGCCTGGAGAGCAGGTGAGTGGAGATTTGAGGCTCTCCATGAGGCTCTGCTTCCCTGGGCTGTCCCTGCTGCACCTGCTGTGAACCTGGCAGGGCAAGGCCAGGCTTCGGGGACAAGGGTCCCAGGGGGCTCTGGCAATAAGGGTACATCAGGAAGCTAACAGAGGACCAATGGCAGAGGCTGGGCTGGGCCGTCCAGAGCAGAAAGCAGTCGTCGGATCTAGGTGGCCAGAGCAGCCAGTGAGGAGGGGTGTCCTGCCCCTTCCATAGTGCCCTGCCCCCCACAGGCCTCATCTGCATCCCTTGAGTCAGCAGCCAAGTCCTCAGGGGCATCAGGGTCTCAAATAAGCCCCAAGAACTGCCCGGGACACTGACACCAAGTGCCCAGCCCTGCCCAGCCCGGGCACTAGGCCAGCTTGGCGGGTAAAAGCATAGGCTCTGAGCCCAGACTGGCCCTGTCGGGAGCTTGGTCACTGAGCACCTGGAGCAAATGCCTTTCCCTCTCTCTGTGCCTTAGTGGCCTCGAGTGTGAAATGGAGAAGTGACCGTGGTACCTCCCTCGTAGCATTTGAGAGGATCAGAGGTGACTATTGCAGGTAGATTCCCTGTCGCTGCACCCGGCACAGAGTAAGCGCTCAATAAATGCAAGGTTGTTGTTTCCTGCCCCTCCCTACTTCCCAGGCCTGTGACACATCTGGATAGGGCAGCTCCGCCTCATCCCTCCCTGCCCTGGGCCCCTCCTTGACAAACACAGCCGCCCATCCTGTGCTGGCCCTGAGCTGCCTGCTTCCACAGATCATGCAGCCCTCACCATGAGGAGCCCAGCAGAGAAAAGCAACTTGATGGCTCTGATTTTCACTAAGGTGTGAGTGACTGATATACTCCACCAAGGCAGACACAAGTTCAAAAGGGAGGCTCCTCCAAGTCCCCAGGTTCTCTGGCCTCCAGCTAGATTTTCATTCTGTTTTCCCCCACCCCCCACCCCACCCCCACAAAGCCTCTCACTACAGACCAGTCACCTAGCTTTGTGACTCAGGGCACGTTGCTGACCTTCCCCCCCGCCTTGAGCCCTTAGTGTTTTCATCTGAGAAATGGGGGCAAATGATGCTTCTGATGGCTCGGCATGAAACCCAAGACCTCAGAGGTCCAAAGCGAAAGCCAGAGCCCCATGGGGCCAATGGGCAGTCCTGCCTGGGAACAGAGGCAGGGGGCCGACAAGGGACTCAACTTACCCAGAGGGAAGCCCTGAGGACCCTGCAGCGAAGTCCAGATGCCAGGCCCCTCTAACCACACCCCCACCCCAACTGCTGAGTGTGGGAATGGGACCAAGAGGTCCTGCCCGCCTGCTTCCTGCCCACTTCTCTCCCAGGGCAGTGACATCCGCCACAACTGGCCTTTGACCCCACATCCTGCCTCAGCCCTGTCCGAAGCCCCCATTTATGGGGACTAACGTGTGTAGTCCATGACCCTCCCAGCTGATTTACAGACAGGGAAACTGAGGAGGAAGTGACTTATCTGAGACCTCCCAGAGCCAGGGCAAGGCTCCACCCACCAGCAAGATGCCACTCACCTGCACATGCTTTACGTGTGGAATTCAGAGGGAAAGGAATCAATTAGTGTCAGCCTTATTTTTCACACCAACTCCAACCATTACAGGGGTTCGAGTTGTGTCATTGATTCATTCTGAGAACTTCCTCCAGGGGTCAGTGGTGAGTGCCCAGCCTGTGCTGGGTGATGCTGGGGCCCAGAGTGACCTGAGCCCCAGGCCTGATTCCCAAGGAGCCCCAGGCTGGGGAAAGATGGAGCCAAACATGGAGAGAGGTTCCCTGCCTCCAGGGAAGGGCTAGACCAGGGAGGGACAGGGACTGGAGGGTCCGAGGGGGTAACAAGGGCTCTGTCCAGAACAGCAAGGCATACCACCCAGCAGAGTGGGCTTTGGCGCTGGGTATGGAAGGTCAGTGGGAGAAGGGTGTGCTGGACAGTGGGCAAAGCGTAAGCTAGTGGTCAAGGGAACCAGCTTGGAGTCAGTCTGACAAGGGTTCAAATCTCCTATCTGTATGGCCTGGGGCAAGTCCCTTCCTCATTTCGGGCCTCAGTTTATCTTTCTATAACATGGGCCTTCAGTAATGGGCCTGACACATTCTAATTGCTTCATAGCCCTCTGCCCACTTTATCCCAGTCCCCACCCGTTGTACACATTTTGCCAGAAAAGATCATCAAAATCCAATCATCTCTGTAACTGGATGGGCACTTGGAGACCAAGTCAAGGCTTCCGTTTTGCAGAAGAAACTGGGCTTAGAAAAAGGGATGGGGTGATACAGCTGGGGCTTGGAGTCAGGCTTCTTGCCTGAAGGTCAAGGTCAAGGCCCATAGACCCTGATTTAGGCCTGAGCTACTGCCAACCTCCCCCTCCTCCGATCCTCCAACCTCGTGGTTCTCAACCTTCTGGCCCTTTAAATACAAGTTCCCCAAACATAAAATTATTTTCGTTGCTACTTCATAACTGTAATGTTGCTACTGTTATGAATCATAATGTAAATATCTGATATGCAGAATGGTCTTAGGCGACCCCTGTGAAAGGGTTGTTCGACTGCCAAAGGGCAACCCCTCCATTTCCAGCTCAGGGGTTCCAGGGTGGGAGGCTGGGTGATATCACCTCGCAACAGGGGCCCTTTTAGGAATTTGCATGCGCACACACACACACACACACACACACTCCATACTTTGCACATCTCACTAGTGAACATGTAATCCAGATCCGATTCCCAGCTGGATCTAAAAGCTGCAGGAACAGCAGCTTGTAACATACCCTCTTCCGGAAGGAAGAGAAGGAAGTCCGAGAGGGATGCAGGAAAGCAGGCCTGGCGAGAGGACCCGTTTAGAAGGGATGCGGTTCCTCTGCTGTGTGACCTGGGGAAAGTCACTCTAGAGAAGAGGAAGTGAAGAGGCGGCAGGAGGATGAAGGGAGGCCGAGAGGGCTGCTGGGAGCATGGACAGGATCAGGAGTCAAAGTACCCAAGTCACAAGTCTGGTCCAAGCGTGACTTGAACTAACCACTTCAGCCCAGAATTAGGGGCTGGGGGAGGTGCAACCCGGGGTTTTCCTGAGCTGACCCCTCACTGATGGGCTGGGGGGGGGGCAATAGAAATGGAGAGGTGAAGAGTGTGTGGTTTGTCTGCCACAGACCTGAGCTTCTCAAACAGGGTGTGTGTGTGGGGGGGGGGGGTAAGACTCTCAGGATAAACAAAGACGACTCAAAATTTGGGAAATGTAGGGAACATTTTTATTAAAATAAAAGCCATATTTTATTAAAATAAAAGGCAAGAATTTAAAAGATTTAATATGAGCCTCTGACGGGTAGCTCTCTTCTAGCCAAGCTCCCGAAGTCCAGGACTGAGGGCCATCAGAGACCTTAAATCTTTCCTGGTACTTTTGTAAAAAGTGTGAAACCCACTCTTTTGGGCAATGGGGAGCCATGACAGGTTCTAGGCAGGGGGAGGGCAAACATACACTTAGAAAGGTTCTCTGGCTTGAGGTGGTGGTGCAGAACTAGAGGGGAGGGATCATCTGGAACTAGAGATGGTGCATGAGACTCCTTCCCTTTTTTTAAATATACATTTTTTATTGCTTTTGGAAAGGGAGAGGGAGAGATAGAAACATCAATGGTGAGAGGGAACCATTGATTGGCTGTCTCCTGCACGCCCCCTACTGGGGATCGAGCCAGAAACCTGGGCATGTGCCCTTGACCAGAATGGAACCTGGGACCCTTTAGTCTGCTGGATGATGCTCTATCCACTGAGACATACCGGCTAGGACGAAACTTCTCCTTTCACTTTAACCCAGATCACCGGGAGGTTGCACCCCTGAAATTGGGATGCAAAACTGAATGTTTATTTCTGGGAAACTGTGTCAGGACTCAAGTTTCTCCAAAGCTGAACTCGATTCCCCATGAGTATTGGGGAACCCTAAAAAGAGTAAGCACAGCGGGTGCAGGGCAAGGAAAGGATGAGAACATGGGATTCACGGGCGTCACTTATGGAGCGGTGCATGGGGTTGCCATCCCGTTTGACGGAAACAGGCCCAGACAGAGGCCTTCTGTGAATGTGGGGCGAGCCCCGCGGCCAGGGGACGGGCCCCCCCGACTGACGCATCCCCGTCTCTGTCCCCAGGTGGAGGAGGAGCTGACGCATCTCCAGAAGAAACTGAAGGGGACCGAGGACGAGCTGGACAAGTACTCGGAGGACCTGAAGGACGCACAGGAGAAGTTGGAGCTGACAGAGAAGAAGGCCTCGGACGTACGTTCGCAGGAATGCGGCGGGGCTGGGCAGGAGCCGGGGGCAGGGAGGGAGGAAGAAGAGGAGGAGGAGGAGGAGGAGGAGGAGGAGGAAGGGAAGGCGGTGCCTCCCTGCGCTTTCTCCAAATAAGTCCCGAAAAGGGGCACTTTCCAGCAGCTGCGGCCAGCGGTGCCGACGTCAGGCCCTCCCCCAGCGGTGCTGACGTCGGCTGCCGGGCCGGGTGACCTCATCGCCCCGACGGCGGCCGGGCCTGGGGCAGGGAGGAGCGGGGGCGGCACCGGCGCAGGCAGAGGCTCGGGGGCTGGGGCGCGGCTGCTGCAGCTTCACCGGAGCCGATTCTAGCCAAGTGGAGCGCCCGCTGCGTGCGCCCCCGCGCCTCCTTGCCATGGCCGGCCTCAACTCCCTGGAGGCGGTGAAACGCAAGATCCAGGCGCTGCAGCAGCAGGCGGACGAGGCGGAGGACCGCGCGCAGGGCCTGCAGCGGGAGCTGGACGGCGAGCGCGAGCGGCGCGAGAAAGTGAGAGCTGCCCCGGGCCGCGCCCCGGCCCCGCGCGCCCCTTCCCCGGCAAGGCGCACTCCGGAGCCCCGCGCGCCCTCCTTTCTTCCCTCCCCCCGGCGCCTCTCCCTTCCCGCGTTCCCGCCCGCCGCCGCAGCTGCGGTCCACCCCTTCCCCCCCTTTCCCCCCATTAGCCCGCCTTCGCGCCCTCGGGCCTTGCAGCTCCCGATCAGGGACCCGCAAACTACCCCCACCCCCACCCCATCCCCGCCTGGGGTTGGTGCTGAGACCCCCTTCCTCCGCAGCCTTCCGCCTTCCTGGGCCTGGGACTGGGCAGGGAGCGCCGAAGCCGAGTTGGGAGGGGCCGGCCGAGCGGGAAATGGGGGGGATGGGGCCGAGGGCTAATGCGATCCCTGAGTCGGGTAGGGGCACCAAGCAGCCACAGAACTCGGGCTGGTGCCGGGATCCGGAGGTGGTGGGGGGCCAAGGCGCAGCCCTGGGTTTCGTGCACCTCCTAGGGCAGCCTTCCCGCTCCGCGGCTGCACCCGGGAGCGGGAAGTGAGAGTGGAAAGAGCTCCCATTGTCTGGGGTTGGACTGGCCGACTTGGACTGGGGTGGGGGGAGGTCGCGTCGCACTCTCAAGCCTCTTCCGAGGCTTCCCGGCTCCCGCTGAACTTTCCCAGCTGTTCCCAGAGGCGCGGCGGCGACGTGTCTGCTCCCCGCGGGGGGCGGTGAGCCTTGAGCCGTCGGCCCTTCGCTTCCCAGCTGGTCCCTGCGCTAACCAGGGCTCCTTCTCCGGAGGACCCTTGGAGTGTTAGCCAGGACATCGGTCTCTGGCGTGTCACGGGGCCAGAAGCGGCAGATAATGGGGCTGAATGAGGGGGTTGCCGCCCTCTCTCCATCCCCTGCCCCTCGGGATGGTACAGATGGTGGCAACCCCTGGGGTTTGTGAGCGATCTGGATTCCAATTCCATCTCCTACTACCAGATACTTAACCCCTAGGAGAGAGTCCCCCCATCTGTAAAGTAGGGGTGATGATAATGGCGACTCTCTAGGGTAGGTGGGAGGTCCCAGGAGTAAAACCTCCCTGGGTGCATCTGGCACATAGTAGGTGCTGGATTCCTTTTTTGTTTTTGTTTTTCTCCCCTCTATCCCCAGAAGAGCTCACTCACGGTCTCATGCGGGTAAGGGGGACCGACACACAAAACCGACGTGCATTCCAGGGGTCTCAGTTCTGTGGTGGGAGCATAGCAGGGAAGAGGCCATCCAGCGGAGCTTCAAAATGGAGGTTGAGCAGAAAATTCAGAATTTTCTGGGACAGGACACCTGGTTATATAAAGTCTCAAAAGTTAGGGGGGGGGGTGGTGAAAGCCAAGGGATCCTGAAAGCTGGAATGTTGGGGCTCAAGAGTGGGGACCCCAGAAGTGGAGAGGACGCTCGGCCAGGTGGTGTTGCCGTGGGTATTGTGCCCCGGACTGGTTCGGGCCTGGCCTGAGTCGCAGCCTTTAATCCTGTAAGCCTCCAACAGTAGCTGGTTTGGCCTCTTTCGCACACGGAACCAGCGCAATCCTCCCTCTGATCTCATCCCAAGTCATCTCGCTGGAGGACAATTACTTCTGCTTAAAAACGGCCCTCAGCCGCGAGCCAAGTCGGGAGTGGGATATCCATTTGGGAGGAGAGATGTTTTTTGGAAAGTTGCAGACATCTTAAAAAGTTAGCTTTTCAAAGCATGCCTCCCTCGGTCAGGAGGGGGAACGCCTGAAGAAGGTTCCTGGGCAGGGGACTGGGGCCCAGAGGGGGGGGAAACTTTCCCAGTCGCCTGTGGAGTAAGCCGAGAGCCGGCGTGTGGCAGGCTTCTGGGGCTGCCTCCAACAGCTGGTTTCATTTAGATTTTTGTGTGATTAGCCGACATCTTCCTGTTCCTCGGCCGCATGTATCTAGCAAGCCTCTTTACCTTATAAGGGAAATCCTTTGTAGAGTGTAGAAGCTTTGATTGCAGGAAGGGGTGGAGCCCCAAATGACTAGCAGTGACTAGCAGTTTTTCAAAAATACATATATATGTCTGCGTCCATAGAGATGAGTGCATCTCAGAAACCTTCCATTCCAGAGAGTTGAAAATGTGCCCGAAGACTGGTTGTCAGGACTCAGAATCCCCAACAGAAGGAGCCACTCACTTTTTTTTTTTTTTTAAGACAGCTTCTAAATCAAGCACTCGTGTGAGCTTAAACATCAATTCCTAACTGCTCGCTGGTATGGGATTTCTTGCTGGGGTGCCGAAAATATTCTGGAAGTAGTGTGTTGGTTGCACCGTTTTATGACTGTATTCCAAAACAATGGGGGGAATTCAGCTCCTGCCCCCGTTGCTGAAGGAGTTAAGATTCACCTAATTGAAAAAGAATAAAAAGCACTCGTTGGAAGAAGTGGGTGACATTGCTTAAAATAATTCATCAGTGGTTTTTAATAGATTCTCCAAACGAGTTTCAGAGGAGGCTGCCATCAGAAACACTTGGGGGAGTTTCCCCCTCCATTTGCCGCTACAACTCTGGAGCAGAGAAAAGACGCCTGGTTCTCTGTTTTGGAGCAACTCTGGCCTCGTTCTGTTACTGCATATTTTTGCTGTTTAAAGGAGCTGGGGAGTGGTTTCCCACTCATTTTTACAGCCGACCCCAATCCAGAGGTTTCTTTTTCTTGATATGAAGATGCCAGTGTGCCTTTGCCTGGGCCTTCACGTCTTCCCTTGATTCAGCCCTGTTTTCACACATTGTCAATACCCCTTCCTCAGTGTGGCCGGCCTCGATGCGGATGTGGAGCCTCCTCCCCACCTCCCTCCCCAGGACTTCAAGGTTCAAGGGAGCAAGGGAAGAGCCCTGGACTGGTGCCCAAGAGGCCATTCCTTCTTAATTCTGTGACATTAATCAGAACTAAGTCACCTAGCTGGGCCTCTGTTTTTCCATCTGTAAAATGGGTGGGATACTTGAGGATTAAATGAGATGAAAAAGCTGCCCTTCGGTGGGACTTAACCACGGGCCGGGGACGACGCCTTGCCCTTCAGTGACGGTCCTCACAGTGTGCGGAAGCAAGACGGGGAGGGATAGGATAAGGAGGCTCAGAGCTGTGAAGCAACCAGCCTAATGCACAAGGATACAAACTGACAAAGCGAGCCAATACTTCGATCCTGGAGTTCTTGCTTTTATGCGCACTCCTCCACGTTGTCTTCCTTGTGGGGAAAAACACCTTGCAAAGCCAGTGATACTATGCAGACATCTCTTCCATGTCTGTAACCAAGATTTCTTCTGTATTTTATCCTGCCATCTCTCGGCCAGACTTAGTTAAGGATGGTGTTCCATCTTGGCTGCGTTCTTCCCCCCAGCGTATGACCAGGATTTAACTGAGGGCTCCATGTTCTTGCATTTATTTGCCATCAAGGTGACTGGGAGCAGACCTGGTTATGTGACTGGGTGAGCCAGGCCCCTGGTGGCCTTGTTCTCTCAGAATCCCAGCATTGTGCTGTCATAGCATGTGGTGTACTTAACTTCTGTGTTGACTACCCTCCTACACTGGGACACACACCCTCATCACTGAGCGGAGAGTGTTCCCTCACGTTTTCAGGGAAGATCACACAGAAAATTCACCTTCTCCGGAAAAGGGTGGATTCCTTACTGCCTGGATTCCTGGACGGGCCCTGGGAGGGGGGCTCATATTAGCTGAGGGAAGGCTAGTGTGTGAGTGGGGGCTTCCCACTGCTGGCCTGTTACCTCCTAACGGGGCTGCGCCTCTGACCCCCCAGGCTGAAGGAGATGTGGCAGCTCTCAATCGACGCATCCAGCTCGTTGAGGAGGAGCTAGACAGGGCTCAAGAACGACTGGCCACCGCCCTGCAGAAGCTGGAGGAAGCGGAAAAGGCTGCCGATGAGAGCGAGAGGTAAGGCTGCTCTGAGCCCAGTGGCACTGGTGACGGCTTCTGGGAAATGGAGATCTGAATGGATGGCTGACCTCACACACCTGGGGTGAGAATGAGTGCAATCACATGATGTGAACACGCGCACATATGTACAACGCACGGCAGCGCCTTGAAAACCCTCACCTGTGTGGAGAGCTGTTTGTCGTGGTGGTGGTGGTGGTGGTGGTGGTGGTGGTGGTGGTGGTGGTGATGGAGAAAAACTCCCACCAGGCAGAGGGAGGTTAAAAAAAAAAAAAAGGGCAGCTCTAACTGCAAGTATGACTGTAATGCTGATAAGTTTGCAGAGTCTGAAAGCCATTGTGCAACTCATCCGTGTTCTCAAGACATCAATCTCCGGGGTCATGTGAGAAGGAGGCAGGTAAAAACTTGGAAGCGGCCATGCGTAGGTGATTGTTAACAATGCTGCTGGTCAGGCTCTGGGCTCCTGGATGGGTCAACACGTCGGGGACACGCACAAACTTGAGCCGGTAGTGCTCCTCACCTCTGAGGCATGAGCACTGCGTTGGGCGTCCAGCAGGGAGCTCCGTCTTCCGGGGACAGTTTTCTGGCGCAATTCCGTCGGATTGCAGGATTCACAGAGGACCTGTCTCCGTGGTGTAAATGGGTTTTTCGGGTGGCGGCGGTGTGGGGCCAGGCTGGTGGTCATTGCGTGTCTACCACAATCCCCCCAGAATTCTCACTTGACCCATCCACCGTGGTTTTCCAGGATGAATTCCTCCAAAGGACTCATTCCTGAATGTGCTGCTGTGACCATAAAGTGGAGATTAAAAACCAATGGCGGGGGTGGGGGGCGGTGCGAGGGGGGACGCTGGGGAACTTGAAGATGGACTCTGGGAGTTGCCCAAGCAGGAAATTTCTTCCTGTGCAGTGGACCAGCCGAAATGAGGGTGTAGACCCCAGGGCAGGCTCTGCTTTAGCCACTTACAGCGTGTGTGTGTGTGGGGGAGGGGGCAGGGGGGTGAAGAATGCCATGGGAAATATGAGGCTCCTGCGCTCATGGCTGAGCCTGGGGCCTGGGCTAGCTGTTGTCTGTGTACACTGTCAGACCAGCCTGGCTGGCTGGTTCATTTTTGAAGATGCCCCCGGGGCAAACCCGGAAAGCCTGGGATTGCTTTTCACTTGTATCATCAGAAGTTTTTGGTGCCACTGTTGTTGGTGACTGATGTCTTTTGGTAAAAGGAATTTTACACTCAGAAGCTGGAGAATCGAGGTTCAAGTGCTGCTGCCACTTGTTACATGGCCTAGGGCTGGCCACTTTGATCTCTCCAGGGCTACGGAGGGTTTTCTAAGCTTGCTCACCTGCTGATCTTGAGGCCTTGTACAGGTGTGCAGGGTGTTGGGACCGTCAGCGGAGAATGGCGGTGACAGCCCAAATGGAAGTATTTATTAGACAGCGGAACTATGTGCTCCTTTGCTCTGGGCGGGCACTGCGCACATTGCTGTGTTATCCTGGGTCAGCCTTTTTGGAGGTTCCGCTCTTACCTGGATCGCTCCAAGCAGCACAGGCCAGAGTGAGTTCATTTCATGGTCAGCCCACGGAATCATGGGAGACTTCCAGCTGTCAGCAGGAGGTATCCACGCCTGGCTCTCCTCACCCCTCACCTTGTTGGTACCCCACTCTTACCTGGGCTTCCCACTATAGTCCATTCATCGTTCCGGTTTCCACTCACTTGTTTTTGAAACTGAAGTGACAGTCCAGTCACCCCGACCTCCTGCTGTGTGGTGACATTTCTCTGGGGCTTGCTTGTGCGGCTCCCTCACTGAAGAATAACTTTCCCCCCCTTGTTCACTTGTGGACTCTCGTCTGGAACGTCTTCTGTGACACCTCCCCCACTGCAACAGAATTCATCTCTCCTTAGCCACGCTGGCCCAGATCTCTAATCACACTGTAGTCAGAGAGTACAAATACATCCTGTTACTAGTCAGAGGTTATTTAGAATGTGAACACAGACTCCAGAGTCAGACCACCAAGTCCGAGTCCCAGCTCTGCACTTATGAGTCACTTCGCCTCTCTGTGCCTTGGTTTCTTCTTCTGTGAAATGGGGACCATGTACCTAACCGCTTCATGGGGTGGTTTTGAAGTTTAAGGCATTTAGAGCAGTACCCAGCGTGCAATAAGGGTGAAAAGTACATGTGAGCAGCTCCATAATTTCCTCCTTGGGGTCTGGTTCTTGGCAGATGTCTGACAAGTGCTTAGATGAGCAGGTCCGTGGAGGTGTGTGGTGAGGTGTTTGTGTTGGTAATGACAACTTGTCCTGGCAGAGGAATGAAGGTGATAGAAAACCGGGCCATGAAAGATGAGGAGAAGATGGAGATCCAGGAGTTGCAGCTCAAGGAGGCCAAGCACATTGCAGAGGAGGCTGACCGCAAGTACGAGGAGGTGAGTGGGGCTGGCAGATGGCGGCGGCAGCAGGAAATAGGGAGGAAATGGATGTGTGATAGGGAGATCCTGGGGCTGCTCAAAGGAAGTCCTCTGTTAGGTCAGCTGTCCATCTGCATCCACATCTGTTTTTCCAGAGACACCACTTGGCTGGGAACTGTATCTTCCACAATGCCAAAAGGGCCTGGGGAATTCTATGACGCTTGTCTGACTTGGTGGGGAAATCAGCTGACCAGATCACTTTTTGTCCCGCAGCTGGATATTTCAGCACAGTTCAGCTAAAACTGGGAATCGTGGTCCCTGGTCATGGGCCTTCAGTCCCCTTTCTGCCTGCATCCATGCTCTCAGCTCTTCCTTCCCCTCCTGTCTGCCTCACTTTTGGGACCCAAGGGGGAGAATGTGGATGTTCTCCAGACTGAGTTAAAGAGGCAGCAGTGAGCCCCTGGCATAGTCTGGGCATGGCCTCACTGTCTGCATTGGGCGGGCATCCTATTAGATGTGGCTGTTGCCGGGTGGGGGGAGGGAGGGTGTCAGTCTCCCACGATCCTTTCTGTCTCTGCAGGTAGCTCGTAAGTTGGTCATCCTGGAGGGCGAGCTGGAGAGAGCAGAGGAGCGTGCCGAGGTGTCTGAACTGTGAGTGGCACAGCAGAACCAGCTCAACTTTTGGGTCAGAGCTGGAGGGAGTTGGTTTCCACCAACCGGGGCCTCTGGTCAAGTGGATGGGCATCTGGACTCGTTGCTCTGTAGTTCCTCTTTGCTTCTGTGGCTGGCAGAGAGAGGTGGCAGCTGTTTGTCCTTGCTGTTCATGTCTTGACTCTAACCACAAAGGTATTAGGAAGTAGGAGTGACAGCTGGTAGCAGAGAAGCCCCATTCTTCCAGAGAGTCTGTTGCAGTGGGCGTGCCTTAACAGAAAGCTGACCTACAGAAGGCAGCGCTCCCCTCCTCCCACCCAGGGTTTAAATACTTTGCTTCTGAAGTCATTCTTTGGCCATGACACATTAACCCCGACGGGCGGGGGAGGGGGTGAGAAGCCTGACCAGAATCCAGAAAGCTCCAAAACATTAAAATCCCCCTCCCCTGGGCCCTCCAGCTCCACGGAGCATCCCACAGTGCTGAAAGGGGTCCGGTTTTGCAAATCCATCCTGGGCTTGCTTCCTATAGTGTCCGGTATAGACTGCTGCCTCCCAGCCTCCTGCTCTCCATCTCATTCTTACACTCCTCGGAGTCAGCCTCATCCATCACAGATTCCACAGGTCCCTGTTGCCTCAGCCTTGGCAGGAGCCCAGGAGCACTCTGTAAACCTTCCAATGCTCCTCAGCCTGCCTGCCGCGCCTTCGCCTGGCATGATAGGGTTTTGATAAGTACACAGCGCTCCCGCTCAGAAAAGGCCATTAACCTTTTCCCCGCATTCCTTGTGGGGGGCTCCAGGCAGTGCGGATTCCTTCTTTGGAAGACCACTGTTAGGGGAACTGCCTGCTGTCAGGGAAGATAAGACGTGAAAATCCTTTGTCTTTGTGCAGGAAATGTGGTGACCTGGAAGAAGAACTCAAGAATGTCACTAACAACCTGAAGTCGCTGGAGGCTGCCTCCGAAAAGGTTGGTTGGCTTTAGTCAGAGGGTGATTGGCTGGATTTTCTTCCTTCCTTCCCCAGAGGTACGCAGGAGCATGCCGGGGCCACAGGGATCTGTATTTGCTAACAGCAGCTTTAGTGCCCAGCTGCTGGGTTTTTCTCCCCATACAAAGGTGCCTGGTGGGTAGATTTCCCTCTTTCATGTGGTCTTAGCACCATCGTTTGTCTCCAGTTCTTATGAGGGTAGAGATGGAAGGTGAGATTAATGCCTGGGCAGGCTTCTCCTGGGGAGATCTGAGCATAATCCTATAAATACAGAGCCCCACTTCTCACTTAGATCCCTTGGTTCTTCCAGAAATACTTTATTGAAGATTGTGCAGCAGATACCAGAAGCAGGATAGGGCTTTTTAGGCTGAAACAGTTTCCAGAGTGGTCACTACAGGATAGAATCACATTAGGAGTAACATGCAGTCTTCCTTAGCTTACCCTGCAGAATTCCCCATCCTCACTGTTCCTCGCCCTCCTCCTGCTATCCTCCGGTAGCACTGAACTTCAGTTTTACAAACATTCCATGTTCTCTCATCACTGCCAGTTCTTTAAACCTGCTGTCGGAAGCAACCTTTCTTTTTCTCTCTGCTGGATAACCTCTTCATTCTTCAGGCCTTTGCTTAAATAGCACTTCTTCTGAGAAGCCTGCCCTGGTTGCTCATCTAGGTTAGGCGTCTCTTGGGTTCATAGCCCCACCTACATCTTTTCCTATCGTGATGATTGATCTCATCCATCATAACTGCTCAAAATTACACGCCTTCCTTTCTAGATTGTAACCTTTAAGAATTGGGTCCCATAGCTGACTTGTTTCGAGTGATCTCATTAATCCTAGCCTTGTGCTTGGCATATATTTGATACGGGTATTTGGAGAATACATATAACCCAGGTGTACATGACAGTGTGGCCTTTGCTTCTGTGAGAGTTTAGAGTCGAGTGGAAGAGACTAACAAGATAACAATGTGCTTTGGAATTTCAACAGAGGGACCTTGGGAAGTTGGGAAAGGTGTCATGGGGAGGTGACCTTAAAAAAGGCTGCAGAACATAATGATGGCCAGGAGCTCAGAGTCCAGGGTCAGAATCCAGACTCATGGCTTAGTCATTTGATAGCCATGTGACCCTAGACAAATGACCTCTTTACTCTGTAAAATGGGATTAAGGCTATCTAGCAACATTGCAAGCAGCTGGTAAATATTAACAAGAGGCCCAGTGCACGGATTCATGCACTGGTGGTGGTGGTGTAGCCTACAGGGATCTGCCTGCTGCATGGAGTGTCTGTCCCCCTGGTGGTCAGTGTGTGTCATAGCAACTAGTGGACCAGTCATTCTGCCATTCAGTCGCTGGGCTTTTATATATATAGATATTCATCTGAATTGAGCTTTGAAAGACACGTGATTTATAACAAGTGGTAACTAGGAAAAGAATATTCTGTCCCCAGAATGTCCATTCAATCATTGGCCCCACCTTCATCATACTTTTAGCTCAAGTTATCAGCTCAGTACCATCCCAGAGGCATCTCCCACAAATTCTCTGAATTTTGCATACATTTCTTCTGCCTGGAAAGGTGCCTGCCTCTACTTTACTTCTTAGGCATGTTGAAGCACACTTTATTCCAAGGAGCAGGGAACCAGCAATCTGTATGCCTTTTTCTGTCCTTTTTTTTTAAAGCAGTATTTTGGTTTCTCCCACAGTATTCTGAAAAGGAGGATAAATATGAAGAAGAAATTAAACTTTTGTCTGACAAACTGAAAGAGGTGAGTGATCACACCCAACTGGTCAAGTTTCTCCTGGCGCTGGTCTTGAAGCAATCAGAGTTAACTCCTCGTCTTTTTCGTTAGGCCGAGACCCGTGCTGAATTTGCAGAGAGAACGGTTGCAAAACTGGAAAAATCTATTGATGACCTGGAAGGTATGAAATTACCATCTATTTTCGTTTGCTCTATTTTCTTCCCCTACCTGACACATCCATGGCAAGGTAGGGGGAGTCTGTGCAGGGACTAAGCTGGGCTGTGTTCAGTTTAGGACAGTAAGTGCAAAGTGATGTCACATCTGGAAGTCGAGAGCACTGGCATCAGAGAGTGCAAATCAGATTCAGACTCGGGTTGCCATTTTTTGAGAAATAAAATCTCTTTGGTTAATGAGCGCCCACGTGAGGGTACAAAGACCCAAATATGGCTGATTTTTTTAAATGTCTTTAGAATTTTCTTCCATTTCCTCATTTCTGAGAGAGGCCTTGCATTTTTCAGATGCCTCGCATTTTTACAGAAGCTCCCTCCCAGAGAGCTGAGCTTTATCACTATATGAGACAACGAAAATATAGAGAACGTCCGGGACTAAATAAAGACGCCAGTCTTCAAGCCTGGTGCCCCCACAGATTCCAGAATTTCTTGTAGAGTTCCAACTTTTTTTTTTTTTTTTTTTTAATATATTTTATTGATTTTTCACAGAGAGGAAGGGAGAGGGATAGAGAGTCAGAAACATCGATGAGAGAGAAACATCGATCAGCTGCCTCCTGCACACTCCCCACTGGGGATGCGCCCGCAACCAAGGTACATGCCCTTGACCGGAATCGAACCCTTGAGTCCGCAGGCCGACGCTCCATCCACTGAGCCAAACCGGTTAGGGCCCAACTTTTAAAGAAAATTCTGTCCTGCGTTCTTCATGAAATAATTCTAGAATTACAGATCGTGGGGTTCAGACAGGACCTCCCAAGCTGCCTTTTTCACCTAGAAAAGGTACAAAACAGTCCTCAGACCGTGTCTCCCGAGTTTGGTTTGGGAAGGGAGGCTTCCATGTAAAGGGAATTGCCCTCCTTCCAGAATGTGACCTTTCCCCCCCGGTGACATCATTGAAAGTCAGAAACAACCCAGGGCAGGAGACGAGTGAGCTGTGCGTTTGTAGCCACCATTCCCTTCAAAGGCTATGACTCGTCCCCAGTAGAACTTCAAAATGCTTAGAAGTCACTCCGTCCACCTTTTGTTTCCTTGTTTATTTTCCCTGAGACACAACTTCCTCCTAGTTCATGCTTTGTTTTCTCCCTCTTTTTTTCTCCTTTTCACTGTTCGTCTGTGGCACGCCATTTCGACCCTCGCACTCTGTCCCCTGTACCTACCTCTTCTTCTGAACTCTCTCTGGGGGGACATCCACCCTCTAGACGAGCTATACGCCCAGAAGCTCAAGTACAAGGCTATCAGCGAGGAGCTGGACCATGCTCTCAACGACATGACCTCTCTCTGAGAGGCCGCAGGGTGCTGTCCTCTGTCCTAGCAAAACTGAAGTCTGCCTTCTCACTGTGGTACCTGTGTTCCCATGTCCTGCCTCCTGGTCTGACCCTCCAAGCCGCCGTCTGCTGTGACTGTGACCGTGTGACCGAAATAAAGACGGCGGTCCTCATCCTCAGGCCCTCTTTTCATTTTTTTCCCACTTGCCGCTCTTGAGCCGTAGGAGCTGTGGTGCCTTCGATGTGGGTGTTCCAATGAAGAGCTCGTTTCAGAAAGAAAATTATGCCCATGTGATTATTTTCCAATGACAGGGAAACTGAAGCCGATTTGGCACGAGCTCTCAGACTCTGTATCTGCCGGTAACTCTTTCTCCTTAAACAGAAGTGTTTTGACTAGAGATTCATCCACCCTCTTAAGCAGCTTCGTAGAGTCAGCAGAACTTGCAGAAACGGCAGGCTTGTGTCTAAAAAGGCTGTACTCGAAGGGGGTTTGCTCTACGGGCTCAAACAGTGGCAACGGCGTTTTCGTCTGTACACCTTTTTGCATTTGTTTCTCTTTATACCCGGCGAGCCGTGCCTGGGGTTCCCTATGTTTTCATTGTTCATGGAACATCTACCCGGTTCCCAGTCCTGGGAAGAAGTTCAGCCATGAACTTCCCCTCTGTCGCTTGCCTGTAGAAAACTACCCGACAAAGAATTAAAGAGCATCCCATTAGCAGGGAGAGAGGGGAGGCTGCTGGAATGCCAAAGAAAGGAAGCGAGGGGATCCTTTTCTGAGTTGCAAACAAAGTGGCTTGAGATGCTAACATCTACCTCCTCATATACTTAACTGGAACCAGGAACCTTTGCAAGTCCAGTCAGCCCTCCCCTGCACTCCACCACCACCACCTCCACCTCAGATTGTCTCGGTAACTCTGACATGTTGATGTCCAAGCCACATCTTCCAGACTTCCCCTTGAACCTGACAATGGCATCAATGTGGGGTCCCTACGACTTGTTATTCCTCATCCTGTTTGATTCAAGTGGGAACCTCTGTCCTGATTTTTCTTTAGTCGTTGCTCCAAAATACATCCCTAAACAACCCACACCCTTCCACCCCCAGCATCTCCCCGTTTCCAACTGCCATCCACCAGGAACTCCTGTATAAACTACACCCCTCACATACTGTCATACATCCACCCCTGGAAAAGAGACAGACTGTGTGGGGGTGGGTGTATTCTGTTTGTTCTCTGTGTGTATTTGTTCCTGGGATTTTTCCAGACATTTGTAGCCTCCACCCTTTGAAACAGCCACAGCTCTGCCTCTCCAGTTACTCTGGATTGGGGCTACGGTGATCCACTACTGCCTGTCTATGGGACTGTCGTGATTCTCAAGGGCAATTCACATTCTCAGGGAAAGTTATTTTATCTCAGCCCCAATAACAAAGTAGATGCCAGGAACCCAGCGGCAAGGTGAAGTGAGATCCGGATTTGTAGTTGGGATGTCGGGGTTTTGATTCTAGCTGTACCACATTAGCTGTGTGACCTTGAACAAGCTATTTAGCTTCTCTGCAAAATAAAGGTGCTATCTTAGTTATTGTCAGGGCTAAATGAGATAATAGAGAAATTAGCTCACACAGTAGGCACTCAATTACATGTATCCTTCCAGACTGGATAGGCCTGGGTCACTGTTCTGATGGACTCCTCTGAGATCAGAATGGCTAGGCTTTTTTGTGTCTGGTCAAATGAAGTTTCTCAGTTGTATTTGAAAGGCTGCCGTCTTGTGCACTTTTTTCCTTTCTGGAAATTTCCAAGCTGATCCTATCACCTTTAAGGAGACATTTTACTTCCCTTCAGTATTTTAATGAGTCTTGGCCTACTCCCTTATCAGCCATCACTCGTGGCAAACCAGTTCTCCCTCGTGTTCTGTCATGCAAAGCTCTTAAATGGCATCTTACTTTCTTAAAAAAAATTTGTGTCATCAGCTCAATCACTTAATAACATACCCGGAGTTTGGCTTAAATTTCCATCGTGTTGTGTTTGTTTGGGTTTGACTATATTGCTATGGACACATAGACGCAATAACACAGTGATGGAATTTCAACAGCCATTCCCAGAAGCTCCAAAAGAAAGACAGGTTACAGGACTAATGGACTGGCATTTAGGGGGGAGATGTATTAAGTCACCCATATCTGGAATTAAAATCTTATGTTTGTGTAGCACTTCATAAGTTCTGAAGCATTTTTCATTCTTTCCCATAATAACTCCCATACCACACAGTATTGTTATCGCCACTTGACAGATGGGGAAACAGACCTGGAAAGGTTAAATGGCTTACTTCATTGGCACAGCCGGGACTTAAATCCAGGAGTTCTGACTTTAGGATTGCCAGATGTAGCAGATTAAAGTACAGAATGCCCAATTAAATTTGAATTTCAGATAGGCAACGAATGATTTTTTTGGTATATGTATATCTCATGCAACAGTTGGCATATACTTATACTAAAAAAATTTGTGTACCTGAATTCAAATTCAACTGAGCACTCTGTATTTTATCCTACAATCTGATCTGACTCCCAAACTTGGTACTTGCTCTGTATTATTTCATGGTGTTCCATTCTAATTAAAATGCAAAATGCTTCCTCTGCTATGACGTATCCTCTGGCAGTATGGACTTTAGGGAACCTTCTTCCCCACCCCCACCCCCACCCCTCTTTAAAAAGATGCTTATTAATTTATTTTTCTTCCGCTCTTAATCCTCACCAGAAAAACTTGCTCAGGCCAAAGAAGAGAACGTGGGCTTACATCAGACACTGGATCAGACACTAAATGAACTTAACTGTATATAAGCACAGCGGAGGAGTCTTGTTCCAACAGAAGCTCCAGACCTCGTTTCTTTCTCTTCTCTTGTAAGAAGTTTCTTTTGTTATTGCATCTACGCAAATTATGAGTCTGTGACCAAATATTTTGTATCAGAGAAGCTTTGAGCATCAGTTAAATCGAATTCCTTCCCCTCTTCCCCAAATGGCACCAGATTTTTCTAGCTCTATTTTTATCCTTAAATTGCATTTATTCCTAAGCTAGTCAGGGTGTTTCCTATGGAACATTAGTCTCTTAAGACTGAGGGCACATGGTTTCTGGGTTTCTGGGAGATTAAACGACCCCACGCTTCCGAAACACAGACTCTTAATATCCAGTCACTGGCCAGTTTAAGAGGTTGACGAGTAGAACCACTGGGCCACCGTTGGACACACTATAGGAGGCCAGGGACCATCACATTAAAATGGGTGGGGATTTTCCATCCAAATCAAAAAAAGGTTTGGGGAGAGGCTGTTGTGGGAAGTCATAAACCATAGATAGGTCATCGTTCTGGCTCTTTTCCACACTCTACTGTGCAGAACATCCTTTGAGCAAACAGTGGGAGAATGCTTGGGAAATAGTTATAACATTGACTCTTATTTGAGGCCATCCACTCAAGCAGGAATGAATTCAGTCCTGTCCAGGAAGCCATACCAAAAAGACTGCTAGCCTTCAATAATTGAGCCAGAGCATTTTTCTATTAAATATTGGGCAGAAGGGTCTTCTCTGGCCAAAGAGATCATGTAATCGGCCTAATTTATCTCTTCTGTGCTTTGGGAATGGTAAATTGAAGATTTACTTGTTTAGGGCTTTAATTCCTTTGTCAGGACCAAGTTAATAAAAGACCAGGAAACTCCTGATTCAACTGGATATGGAGTATTTTGTAGACAGAGCTGCACATTCTGGCTTTGTTATATTTCTGCTTTCTTGGTTAATATCTCAGCTGAAACATTCCATATTCCCCAGCAGTGAGGGGGGTAACTCAAGTTTACAGTTCTGCCTAAAAATCGCCCTGATTCTAGCTTTGTGGACTCCTCTGCCCCTCACTCCTATTTATTACGCATCACACTACCCAGGAGATACACTAGCAAATTGTGCAATTGAATAAAGCCCACACTTTTCATTTAGATCCTTGCAACTGTATCATATGTAATAGTATCACTTTTTCTACATTTTGGTCAAATAAATTTTTACATAAACTATAAGTTGTGTGACTTTTAAAATGTGTGGGGACATTTATGGCATTTGGGTTCAACGAATGTTAAATAGGATGGAGAGAGAATTGTGCCATGAATTGAGCAAATTTTACTTATTAGCTTTGTACCATGACTTCATGATATAAGAATTATGTTCTCTTCATTACAGTGAGAGCGCTTTGCCTCAGTTACTCAAAAGCTCCTGTCCTTATTCCCAATCATGAGCTGGACTGTGAAGAATGAGTAGGATAGTAATAGATGAACAGGAGTAGGAAAGCACAGGCCTGCCTGGAAAAGGTTTTCTGTACATTGCATAAAGGAAAAATGCAGGAAAGCTGGGAGGTAGGCTGGTCCACCCTGATGAGAGCCTGAACATAATTTGGCCAGAAGTGGAGAGACATGGACATTAGAAAACTCCACTTAGCATTCATTTTCAGGAAGGATTAAAAGGGGGATACAGTAGAGGCAGGAAGACCAGTGAGATGTTTCAGTTAATCCAGGATTGTACTTGCCACGGAATAGGGAGAAGTGATCTGAAGAAGTAATCTTAAGATTTAGCGGACTGCAGCTTAACTACCTGAATTGTTTTTGGTATTTGCCTCAAGATCTCATCTTGGGGAAGGGAGCTAGGGAATCAAAAAGAGAAATGAAAGCCTTTAAAACTCTGATGCCGCATGCAAACAATGTTTTGTTACCAAGTACAACTGAAAACACTTCCTGCTGTTCAACATTGAGCTGACACTGAGCTCATTTAGATGG
>PVJC01005376.1:0-59342 GCA_004026665.1 Murina feae
GGGGGGGGGGGGGGGGGGGGGGGGGGGGGGGGGGGGGGGGGGGAGAGAGAGAGAGAGAGAGAGAGAGAGAGAGAGAGAGAGAGAGAGAGAGGAGAGGGAGAAACAGAAGGGAAGGGAAGGAAAGGGAAGGGAAGGGAGGCTTCCAGACTTCCAGGCCTCTGGCAGTCAATATCCCCCACTGCTGTAGGAAAGATAGGGTTTTCTCTATTGACAACCCCTCCAGAATCACATAGAGCAGTGATTTTCAACTTTTTTCATCTCATGGCACCTCATGGAAAACATAAACTAATTAATAACATTCTGTGAAACACCACAAAATATATATTTTTTGCTGATCTGACACAAAAAAAGCCATCTGACACTGGATGGCTATTGTGTTGGCTGTTGTCATGTTTTATTTTTTTACAATCTAAGGGAAAAGAGGTCAGTGTCCCTGACTAAATAATCAGGTATTGCATGTTTTAAAAATTCTTGCGGCATACCGGTTGAAAAATCACTGACATAGAATGATGGGTTAGCACTTCAGTGCTAATTCTAATGAGTAGATTGGTATTTATCATTTATTCTGCAAGAAGCACATTTCAGAAAGAGCATCATTCAGACGGCAGAATTGGAGAATTCGCTCTGTGTTGATCACTTTTTAAAAACCACTTCCCGCCTTTTTTAAAAGTCTTTTACTGTGGGCTTCCAGGTGACAGGTCTGCTTAGGAGTAAGGAATGCACTTAAGAAGAGGAGCTGCCCTACCCAGTTTGGCTCAGTATAGAGCATTGGCCTGTGATCTGAAGGGTCCCAGTTGTGGGCTTGATCCGCAGTGGGGGGTATGCAGGAGGCAGCTGATCAGTGATTCTCTCTCTAACCATTGATGTTTCTAACTCTCTCTCCCTCTCCCTTCCTCTCTGAAATCAATAAAAATATATTTTTAAAAAACTAAGAAGAGGAGCCTTATGCTGTTAGCACAGGTAACTGAGAGTATATATAGGAAGAGGCAGCAGCCCCTTTGCAGTTTTATTGCTTGTTTTGTTCACACTTACCTGCAATATGGCAGGGCTGCAGATGGATAGAAATATGCTGCAGTGTAACACATTTACAGCAAGGGAAAAACAACCCCAGAACACAACTGCTCAATGCCAAACGCTGCCTTTGCATTTCCTAATCTTTGTTGCTTTCTGAATACAAAGAGATAGATGATTATTGCAGTAATTGGCAACTGAACTGTGGTCAGATGCTCAAGAGGTATTTTAAATAGTTGATCATAAATATAAAATTGGAGTATTGTGATTCACAGGAGAGGAAGATGAAAGCAGACTCTGATAACAGTCTGAGATGGAGCTTAGAGCTAGGATTCAAGCTGGGCGAATGCAGATCTTTTGTTGTTGTTAGTCCTCTCTTGAGGATATTTTTCCATTGATTTTTAGAGGGAGAGAGATACAGAGAGAGAAACATTGATGTGAGAGATACACATTTACTCTCACATTGACTGGTTGCCTCCTGCAGGACCGGGGATAGAGCCTGAGGTACATGCCCTTGACCAGAATCAAACCTACGACCCTTCAGTCCGCACGCAACCCGCTGAGCCAAACCAGTCAAGGCTGAATGCAGATCTTTAAAGCAAGAAAAAGGGTCATCTGGGCTGGGTGGAACCTGAATTTTCTGGGACTGTGTGATGAACATGGAGATGCCTCCAGGTCCCTCCTCAGGAAGGACTTTGGCCCCAGCTGTGTGGTCAGCAGAGGATCTTCAGCTGTCAACCCATTTCTGGGGTTGCCTCGGCTGGAAGACCTACAGACAATAAGTGATTGGGGGTCAAGTGGCAGGCTGAGTAATGACCCTCCCCCAAAGATGTACGTATTCAGAACATGTGAATTAGTTACCTGACATGGCAAAAGGGACTTTACAGATGTAATTAAGTTAAGGAGTTGTCAACCTAGCCTAAACAAATCTGAATGCTTCGCTAGAATTAAAAGGCTCTTTAAGAGCCTTAAGATTTGTAAATTAGCAAACACTACCAGAGTGTTCTAAATAAAAGTGAAAAGCTGACAATTCTTACAGTACTAGTAAAAAGTACATTCTTGAGGAGAATCAGTCCTGCATTCTTAGCCTCTGGATGGTCCAAGATGGTAATATTCTAGAAGTCAAGTGGTCTGGATAATGGATGTCAGGTGTTCCGAATACCTAATGTTCTTTCCTAAGTTCTTCGGAGAGTTTTAGATAATATCTCTCTAGGCATTGATGCACAACTGAACAGTTCAGAAGTCCTCAGTCTAGTTAAAGTAAAATAAAATCCACTCTTCATGCTTTAGCTCATTCTGATTTAGGTAATTATGTTAGCTTGGCTATGGTGACTCCATGTTGTTTCTTCACTCTTTCCTCAAGCCTTAGTTGGGGAGATTATCCTGGTGGGCCCTAAATGTAGCAATCACATGGGTCCTTGTAAGAGTGAGGCAGGAGGGTCAGAATCAGAGAAGAAAATGTGATGATGGAAGTAGAGAGAGAGAGGAGATATGATGATAAGAGGACAGGTTGGAGTGATGAATTTTGAAGATGGAGGAAGGGGTACAGGCAACCTCTAGAAGCTAAAGAAGGCAAGGAAACAGACTAACCTCCAAAAAAATGCAACTGTATCAAAACCTTGACTTTATCCCCATAAAACCCATATCAGACTTGTGACTTTCAAAACTGTGAATACATTTGTGTTGTTTTAAGCCACTTGTAAGCCAGAATTTGTGGTAACTTATTGCTGTAGCTATAGGAAATTCATACAGGGTACAGAGGCCCAGCCATCCTAGCCCAAGACAGGGCACTGTCCCAGGCAGAGCATTCTAGTTCCAGAGCGCCCTGTCGTCTGAACCAAGGCTTAGATTAGTCCTGTCTCAGAGCTCTCCTTACTTTCTGCTCACTCCTGCTTCCTTCCACTCTGTTCCACAGGTGTTGGTCCCAAGGACACCCCCCTCATATACACAATGAACACCAAACACTATTCTGAGTTGGTTCACACTCTTGATATCAGCTGGTGTCCCATAGTGATTCAGAATCTGAGCATTAGGTCAGTCTGTTCTGGCTTCCCAACTTGGTAGCCTTCAGTGTGTGCTCTTGCCTCTTTGAGACTCAGTTTTCTACACTGTAAATCGAGGATAAAAACTCCTACACTAAGGCTTGTTGTGGGGATTGATTTAGATCACACATGTACTATGTGGTAGAGGGCCTGCCTTGAGGTAATTCTCTATAATATTCTTGGTGAGAGTGATGATGGTACTGATGATGGTGGAATTGACACCGATGGATGTTGTTGATGGTGCAAATGATGGCGAAGGTGAGGACAATGGCCTGAGAACTCCAGGGCTTTGCGGGACAAGACCCTGGCTTATAGAAGACAATATTTGTAGAAGGCTATGACTTGTTCACCTATTCATGCCCAGGAGAGCCACCCTCTCTTGTCTAACTCTAAAGAGAGACTGCTGGGTTCTAGGTGAATTCTACCTTCCATCCTGGAATCCAGATTCATTGAACACCATGTTCCAAACTGGGCACTGGCCTGCCTGAGAACTATTTCTGGGGTTCATACTGGCCTTAATTTCTAGGACGTGGCTTTGCTGTTCCAAGGCCCAGACTCTGGGACTGTCTGTCCAAGGAGACAGATGACCTGCGTCGGGCTGGAGGCATTGCAAATTATGTCTCACCTTCTAAGTCTAGAAACAGGGTTCATGTGAGGACCATATAAAGAGAGAAGACAGGAGATAACTTTCAAGTAATTATCTGAGTTCAAGTGACATTTTTTTTACTTGAAGCATAAATTACATTTATGGATTTCAGTTATAAAATTCCTTCCCCTTCCTCCCAAAATATAGCCCCTTGAAAAGTATAAAGAGTGACTCTCCTGCTTTCTTTCCTGGCCACAGATGCATTAGCCTGTCAGGAAAGCACAGTTTGCAGGTGAGCTACTGAGGATGCTCCAAACAAGAACTGCCACAAAAGTGCCAGAGGAACCAAACTCGTATTTAATTTATAGTTTGTAAGTCCTCAGCATGGAGCTGGCCAAACAATTCCAACTAAATTAAGTTCCACACAGTTCTCCTGGGCTGGGCCTGTGGGTGCTAAGCCCCAGCTGTCAGCCCAGCTTCATGGCTGAAGATAAATCACTGCAGAAAATGGACTATAATGAAAACACTGACAGACCCTTCAAAGTAATGGAGCTCGAGAGTCTCCCCTTTGTTATATTCCACATATTATGCAATTACCGCCTTGAAAATGGCCTTTCCTTCATTCCTGAGAGGAGTATCCTGGTTTCGGAAGAGGGACTGTGGGAGTTGGTAGGTAACTTCTTGGTTGGACTGTAGGCATGTTAGGTTCAGTCTGGGCCAGACCCATTGTCGACAATTGCAGCAGTTTTTTATTTCACAGAGGCTGGAATCGGCCACATCTAATCACTAGAATCACTGCACTAGGGGCTGGACTGGGCACACAGGCCAGCCATCATGCCAGTCTACAGCGCAGCTGCTCACACGCCAAGAAATAGATTTTATGCTGCTTTCCTGTTCTGCAGGAAGTGGCGTGACTCAACAACGAGCAACTTTATAAGGATGTCTATTGAGATGGTCATGACCAGTGCCACTAGGGAAGGGGTCTGGGCATAGTGAAGACAGGGTCAAGGTACAGTTGGGATTTTCCTGGAGGATGTGTAGCTCCTCAAGAAGTTTTGGGCTGCTGCCTCTCTCTGGCCTGCGTCTGAATTTCTTAACTACTTCAGTCTCTGGAAGCATCAAAATCTACAAGAGGACCGACTCTCTGTTGGCAGCAAGTGAAAATGTGACCTTGAAGAAGTTCTGGGAATCTTTCAAAAAACCAACACCCTTAAGCTGACAAGTTAAATGTACTGAACCACATACATGTGAAGTTCATCTAAGTATAGGTATGGTTGCATTCAGAAGGCCAACTGATATTCCAGGGTGTCCCCTTTCCTCCCTTCATGTTGACTTTA
Organism: Murina feae; assembly: GCA_004026665.1. Taxonomy (NCBI): domain Eukaryota; kingdom Metazoa; phylum Chordata; class Mammalia; order Chiroptera; family Vespertilionidae; genus Murina; species Murina feae. The sequence goes on from PVJC01005376.1 coordinate 4,977, forward strand.
CACCCTGGGAAATTCTAGGTTGACATGCTCTCAATTCCAAGATGAGTGCTAAAAGAGATGGTCTCCCAATACTAAAAATATGTTTCAGAGCTTAGAGCCACTAAACTAACAGGGTAATGGGCACTACCCTGAACCAATCTCTGTTGCCTGGTGGGTGCAGTATTGGCCAGGTGGGGCCATCCCTGATCCTGAAGCAATTATTGTAGCAAGGTAATTCTGTGCTCTGACTGGCTCAGTCTTGACAATGCCTCTTTCTGGAATAAATGAGGGAGTCAGTTCACTTTGGGACATGCACAGGGTTAAGAAGGATTGTTTCCAAAAGAAATAGGATGCAGTTACTTAGAGAACTGGGGATTGTATATTAGACAGGTAAAGGCAAAAATTCCTCATTAGAAATGACTTCAGTCTACCAAAGGAGCTAGATCAGTATTTGGATGATTTTCTTCACAAGCAAAGTTAGTCACCTTCAGCATTGGATGTCATTTTGGCACTTCCCAGTTTACTTGAACTATCTCTCTTGTTTTATTCTCTCTTAGTCATCACTTTGATGAGCATGAACCACTTTGAAGCATGGAATATAGATTCCTAGCAGTTGCCAAAGATTTGAAAGGTGACAACTGAAAAGGTGGGCAGTTAGCACCAAATGAGGTAAACTTTGATGGATAGGAAGTGGGAGATATTTGGAAGCAACTGGACAGATATATTCTTGTTCCTTTCACCATCTGTGAACTCCCCTCCATAAAATTTTTTTAGAAAAATCTTGTGTTCCAAATGAACACACCTCCTGAGAGACCTATGTATTGGATTCTTATTGCTGTTACACATTGTCACAGATAGGTGGCTTAAATAAATACAAGTTCATTCTCTTTCAGATCTTGAGGTCGGAAGTATAAAATGAGTTGGCAGGGCTGCATCTCTTCTGGAAGCTCTGAGAATTCATTTCCTTGCCCTTTTCAACTTCTAGAGGCTGCCTGCATTCTTTGGCTCCTGGCTCCACATTACTCTGCTCTCTGCTTCTGTTGCCCCATCTCCTTCTCTAACTCAGACCCTCCTGTGTCTCTCTTATCAAGACTCTTGTGATTCCATGAGCCCACACAAGGTCCTAAACTTCATCACATTTGCAAAATCACTTTTGCTTTGTCAGATAACATATTCACAGGCACTCAGGATTAGGTTGTGGGCATTTTTTTGGCCATTATTTAGCCAACTACAGCCCATGATGGCTCTTTGAGCCTTCCTGTGAAGCCCTGGACAGCTTAGGACTGCATTGCATCATATTAAGTTTTTTCTTGCCTCTCTTTACTTCCTGACCCTGATACTCTGGGCTTGCACATCCCAAAGAATCTTTCACTTTGATCTTTGCCTTTGGGCTCTGGAAGGACCAAGGTGAAGGAAACCTCAGTGAGTTCACATAGTACCTTATTAGTTCCTTCTCTGAACAATGAGCCATATGTACAAAGTAGTGGTGTCTTTCTCATCTATATCCTTAGCCCACAGATAGAATCTAGAATGTGCTCCACAGATGCTTCAATGAGTGAGTGGATGAATTGGCCTTTCAACTATCCTGGAATTCTTGGTTCAAAGCTTACTTGTTCTGGACACTTATTTACTACAGTTTCCCACCAATGCTTGGTGTGTGTATACAAATTTCATGCTTCATTTTTATTGTACACATTTGTGCTCAAGGGTAGAACCAAAAAAGAGAACTAGAAGAATACATGTTTTTAAAAATCTAAGATCAGGCCCCGACTCTTCTCTTCAAGGCTGTATGACCTTGGATTAATAATTTTACCTAGTCTGTGTGCCCCAGTTTATTTGTTTATGAAATGGTACTAATAATTATATTTACCCCATATAGTTGATAAGACAATGAAATTTGATGACATGTAAAATGCATTCAAAACAATGTAATCCATTTGTAGTTTTCCAAGTTTCTGACTTCATGTGCTTTTTATATATTCACTTAGGGCCCAGATCACTAATTCATGTTCCTTGAAAGGAACTGTGGGCTGTGAGGCTGTGGTGGGCACAGGGGCAGGTCTCAGCCCATCCTCTGTGCTTCCACCTGGCCCCTCCTGCCATGGCCCCCTGCCCCCTCTCTGCCAGCAGCTCTGCTCCCGTCCACTGGTCCCATGTGCTTATAGTGCCAGCCCTACTCACACCCACTGATGGCATGGAGCGATTGTGACCAGTGCCAGCAGTGGGTGCAAGAAATGGCTGCTGCTCTGATAGCCTCTCAGGAGTAGGGGGAGGTGGAGAAGCCCTGAGGGGTGATTAGGGCCCAGAAACTGCTGCTTGTACCTGCTGATGGTGCTGAGCAATTGGGACCAGCACCTGGTGCCAGCTGCAGGTGTGAGTGGGGCTGGCATCAGCAGTGGTTGCGAGCAGTAACTCTGGTGCCAGCTGCGGGTGTGAGTGGAGCCAGCACCAGTAGTGGGTGCGAGCAGTGGCTCCAGCATCAACAATAGGTGTGAGTGGGGCCATTGCCAGTAGTGGATGTGAGAGGTGGCTGCCAGCCCTGATCACCCCTCAGGAGCAGGGGGAGGTGGAGAAGCTGTGAGGGGTGATCGGGGCTGGTGCTGGGCTCTAGCAGCAGGTGTGAGAGGTGTCTCTGGCGCCAGCAGTGGGAATGAGCAAGGCTGGCACCAATAGCAGGTGCGAGTGCTGAGTGGGACCGTGGCACATGGGAGCAAAGAATTTTTAGTAACCACCAGAGGTGCACCCCGATGACAGTGACCAGCATCCCACCTTGATCTGGTGCCCTCATTTACCTGCTATACCATCCTGCTGCGTCTGATGCCCACCATGTTCTGCACTCTCCTGCTTGCTGCCAATGCCCACCATGTTCCAAGCACGCCCTCTGGTGTTGAAAACACACATCATAGTGACCAGATGTTCAGTTGTTCCACCATTCGGTCTATTTGCATATTAGGGTTTTTTATATATAGATAGCATATAAATTTCATAAATTTATATATTATTATATAAATGTATGCATATTTATTTCTGCACTGATATTTCCCAAATGGATTGCTCAAAAGACCCTTTTGCATGTCTGAATGACCTCCATCTACAACACATTCCTTTATACCATCTTCAGTTAGAAATAGCCATGTTCCAGGATCTATACAACTACATAAAACTTAAAACCTATAGGGTAGGACTTTCCATAAAGCTTTCCCATTCTTTTTAAATATATATATATATATATATTTTATTGATTTTTTACAGAGAGGAAGGGAGAGGGATAGAGAGTTAGAAACACTGATGAGAGACATCAATCAGCTGCCTCTTGCACACCATCTACTGGGGATGTGCCTGCAACCAAGGTACATGCCCTTGACCGGAATTGAACCTGGGACTCTTGAGTCCGCAGGCCAACGCTCTATCCACTGAGCCAAACCGGTTAGGGCAAGCTTTCCCATTCTTTATTGAAAGTGCCATATTCAGTTGAAATGGATGACCAGCCTTTGTTTCTCTCATTGTGTCTCTGTGTGTGTGTGTGTCTTGTAGATATGATGCTTGGAATTCCTGTAGCCATTTTGTAACGAGGAAATTAATATAAGAAAAAGAACAAGAAAATCTTAGCAAATCCTGATCTTAAGTGATAGTGACTCTTGAACCAACATTATCAGTTTCCTGCTTTCAGACGTTTTTAAATTTATTTTTTATTTGTTTTTATTAATTTCAGAGAGGGAGAGGAAGAGAGAGAAACATCAATGATGAGAGATGATCATTGATCAGCTGTCTCCTGCATGCTCCCTACTGGGGATCAAGCCCGCAACCCGGTACGTACTCTTCACCAGAATCGAACCTGGCACACTTCAGTCAGCAGGCTGATGCTCTATCCACTGAGCCAAACCAGCTAGGGCTCAGACTTCTTATTTGTACCTTTTCATGAATAATACCAGAAATTTGGAGAAGGTGATGGGAAATGTAAAGGCAATCAAAAAGAGAAGAAAGGAAAGAATAGTCAAAGAAGTCTATATTTCTCTTTGTATTTTAAATAATTACAGAAAGGAAAAGGGGGCTCAAAACAAAAACAGACCTACATCTATCCCCTCAGTGGACTGGGAGCAACTTGAAAGCAGTGAATGTGTATGCTTGGTGTTACATGTCATCTGCATTGTACCTGGCACACAGTAGGTGTTTGTTGAACAAATAAAGGAATCTTCCTTTTCAACTTTTTAAACTTTGGCTAAGACTATCTGGCTCATCAGAACAGTTGAGATGACAGTTGTCTGGTCGGTTTCTCAACACTATACTATTTAAATACAGCACCCACACACACACACAAAAATAAATAAATGAACGAATAAATAAATAAATACAGCACACAGCCTTAGGGGACCAGGCAGGCAATTAGATAGCAGAACCTGACTAGCTAGACCAGTGTTATCAAAACTTATTTATTTATTTATTTATTTATTTATTTATTTATTTATATTTTATCCCCCTACCCCCCTACATTTAATCTGAATCTTTAGGAGGAAGGGTTTACAAATACTTATTCTAATATGTAATTCTCTCCAGTAGATTTCAAATGAGGAACCAGATTTAAGGTGAGTAGGAGATGCTTGCTTATAAAGTCTTGGTCTCTGTCCCAACGATCACATGATCCAGTGGAAGATATATAGATACCAATAGTTTTAGGATCCTACCTGAGCTTTCATCCTGGACACCAGGTGCAGCTGCCAGCATCTTATCCACTATGGAGCCTCTTCTCACTGTGGCCTCTCGAAAGTCAGGGAAAGGGTTCTGCCGGCCTCAGCATGTCTCATTCCATAGCACCAATACAGTTCCTCATTCATAAGTAGGGTACATTCCCAGTCTGTTATAGAAAAGATCAACACTTCTGCATTTATCTTCATAATCTCTTATGGGGGACGGGGGAGGAAGCGAAGGCAAGAGAACATGTTCTTGAGTAATTTATTCTGTTCCCTTGTATTGATGAAAGGCATAAAAATAAATCCATATTTCTATTCAACTCGCTTGAAGGACAAGTCAAAATCACACCATTAAAAATTAACATCCCAAACAGATTGTACATTGCTAGGGATGAGTTGAGAACCAAAGTAGAATAATTGGCCAAATGACTCTATAGAATGTTGGATAAGACAAATTAACTCTCATCTCCAGTGGTTATAAAATAAAAGAATACAGATTACCTTCATTTTAGGCCAGGAAGGTTTGAAGGAGCAGCCCAGCATATTTTATCTGAGGTGAATGAGGATCTAGATAAGAGGTTAAGGTCATAGCTATAGGGATTTCTGGAGCACCAAATTCATCATTAAGTACAGTCCTCTATGTCCTGTGAAATCCATGTCAAAATTTCTGGATTGTTTCCCTTCTTGGAGCCATCTAAGCTCTAGGCTGCAAAGTTAAACCATCTACTAAGTTTATGGTGGCCGAATAGCTCAATGCCCAATATATATCTTTTGATACCATCTATAACTGAAATCCATTCATCTATCTAGCCAGCCAGCCAGCCAGCCTGCCTGCCAGCTAGCTAGCCAGCATTTATGGATTACCTGCCTATGCTGGGGAAGATGGTACATTGATGGGTTAGGTAGAAATGTTGATCTCAAAGAAATTAGCCCAATGCATGGCTTTAGAGCAAAGTTTTTCAGTCTCCACACTTAATATTTTGAACTAGGTAATTCTTTGTTATAAGGGGTATTGGGTGAATTATAAAATGCTTAGTAGTGTGTGTGTCCTCTACCCACTAGATTCTAGTAGCACTTTCCCCTCTAATCATGATTATCAAGACTGTCTTCAGATCTTGGCAAATGTCCCCTGATTAGGGAGAGCAGAATTGTCCCAAGTTGAGAAACATTGCTTTAAAGTCAGATCCTAGTCTTTATTCTCAATGTACCTTCTTATTCATTGTTTATTTAACTAACTAGCAGCCTGGAGCATGGATTCGTGCACTTGTGGGGTCCTTATGCCTAGCCTATGCCCTCTCGCAATCTGGGACACCTTGGGTTATGTTGGACTGCCTATTTCGGCCCAATCCCTACAGGCCAGGCCAAGGGACCCACTAGTGCAAGAATCCATGCACTATGCCAGTTTCGGCTCAATCTTTGTAGGCCACAAATTTATGCACCGGGCCTCTAGTATGCATATAAGATCTTTGGTTAATCTCTTCCTTCCTCTCCCTCCCCCCTTCCCTCTGAGATTCATCAGTCTGTTCCATGTTTCCATGCCTGTGCATTAATCATCTGCCCCCTGGTGGTCAGTGCACATCATAGTTACTGGTCGAATGGTCACTTAGGCTTTTATATATATCAACTGTGCCTTATTCCCAGATCCTAACACATTTTCTGGCACAGGGTAATTATGTGGTACATATCTGCAAGTTATGTGAATGAGTGAGTGAATGAATGAATGAATGAATGAATGAATGAATGAATTTGTAAGACCAACCTTTTCCTGAGGATTGACAAGCTGTTAAAAGGACCTTGAGTCTTGGCCATACACAATTCCAAGCAAGCAATATATTCATTCAATCAAAATTTGTCTAAGCTAAATAGGAAAAAATGCTTATGGGGTGTTTAACTGTGTGAGCTTAACAGATACTTGAGCGGTTGGATTTTCCAGTTTCAACAGATTGGTTTGCCATTCTGTAGCCACAATAATGGAGCAAAGTAACAATCACATCTATGTTTCATTTTCTGAAGAGTGTTGCATTGCTGAGGCTCACAGTCTGGCCAATTAAATGTGACCGATTGGCACTCCCACACAAGTGTGAGGACATTTAAAATAGCTCTCTGTAAAAGAAAAAAAATCCAAGTTATAGACAAAGTTGCAACTCTCCCAAGATTTTATATTTCAAAAGCAAGCTTGCAATGGTAAAATGGTTCTGGGTGACAGAATAGACAAACCATCCATTTTGAGTGTATTAGTGTCAAACTGAGTGTTGACTCTGTGGCGAGTGATCATGTCACCTGGTGGAAATGGATACTTTTTTTTGTATTCAAGGAAATCATCAAGCTTCTACTCCTGTGGGACTTAGGTTATGAGACTCTTGATCATGATGTCAACTATTTAAAGGGAGCCTTAAGGTCACTCACCAAGCTTTCTCTACTTCCTAATGCTTAAACGAGGCATAGCTGATAGCAATGAAGAAAGGCTCCTTTACCTCTTTCATTCTCAAGTCTTCCAGACATAATTCTGGTAGGCTCATGTGGGGGAGGCTGGATTAGTTATCTGTTGCCACAATAATGCTGAGTAATAGACAACTGTGAAGCATTATCATATCATGACAATGACATTTGTTTAGTCTAGAAATCTGAGGTTTAGCTCATCTTGGCTGGACTTAGCTGATTTGGGGGGTCATGTATGTATGGGATTGACTGCAGGCTGGCTAATTAGTTCTTCTGATCTTGGCAAGGCTTGGCAAGTGTCTGGGGTGTGGATGGCTATTGTTGATCTAGTAGGGTCTTGGCTGGCATAACTGGTAACACTTTGATTCTCTAGGAACCTAGTTGTGAAATGGGCTTGCAGTAGTGGGCTTGCATTGTGCTTGATAATATCCTATTAGCTGAAGTACATCATATGGTGGAGCCCAGAATTAAGAAGTCAGAATGCTCCTTCCAGAGTAAGAGTACCCTGCAAAGTTACCTGGTCAAAGGTATGGGTATCAAAAGGGGTGTTTAATTATAATTGACTAGAGGCCTGGTGCATGAATTTGTATACCAATGGGGTCCCTCAGCCTGGCCTGCTGGATTGGACTGAAACTAGCTCTGACATCTCCCCAGGGACCCTAGATTGCGAGAGGGTGCAGGCCAGGCAGAGAGACCCCATCAGTGCACGATTGGAGCTGAGGAGGGACATGGGAGGTTGGCCAGCCGGGGAGGGACTGCAGGAGGGCTCTAGGGCGTGTCTGGCCTGTCTTGCTCAGTCCTAATCAGCCTGACCCCAGCAGCAAGCTAACCTCCTGTCAGAGTGTCTGCCCTCTGGTGGTCAGCGCACATCATAGCTAGTGGTTGAGCAGCCTTAGCTTAGTAAGCTTTGATTGCTTGAACAGACACTTAGCATATTAGGCTTTTATTATATAGGATTAATACAATATATTACAAAGTCTAAACTCTAGAAAGTGTTGGAACTTGACAATAAAAATAAATATGAACAATAAAATCCTTATAGAAATGTTCAAAGACAGATGAAGGGGGAAGAAAGGGTTTGACGACTCCAGGATCGTTTAGCCACCCAGCTGCTGTTTGGGTCCTATTTTTTCTAGTAGGAAGAATGTCTTCACACTGGAAAGGAAAGGATAGCACAAATATGAATAAGAGATCATTCAGGGTGAAAGTTGTTAGTTCCCTATCGACTTCATATTTATAGTCCCATGGGGATTCCATCCTAGGCCATTGCAATACTTGACCATAGAACTGCTGATAGTGTCATGAGGCACATAGAGGCTTCCAAACAAGGTAAGTTGGTTTTACATGGTTGACCCCTGACATTTGGAAGAAATATCTCCCGAAGACATCTGCAAATTGCTTAAGTCATGAGAACACTGGAATAGCAATATCTTCCCTGAAATGTAGTTAGAATAACTAAAAATGCATAATGTCAACGGTTTTATAAACACAGTTCTAAAGTAATTCCTCAAGTGATTAAAATGAAATTCTCTCAGTTCATGACTTCATCTGGTATCACACTTTTTACTTCTATCCTCCCATAATATTATGTATTATGGAAGTTAATCTTTAATTATTTGCCTCTCTGTATCACATATTGAACTAAGGCATTCACACATATGGTAGCATTTTATTCTCAAGCAATCTCATGACATGGGTATCATTGTTACCATATTATAGATGAGAAAACAGAAGCTCAGGGAATCATACCCGAAGTTTATACTTGGGCCTGCCTAATGACTACCTATGCCCTCACACTGGCTACCTCTTGAAAAAGATGAGTTGTGATGAAAAGAAGTGAAGTCCTATCCCAAAAAGTTAGTAGTGCAAGTAGAAGATCAGGAAACCTCGGCTTGCCAGCAGTTGACATGAATAAATAACTTAAAGTTCTTGTTGACCACAAATTCAGCAGTAAGTAAGCTTTAATTCCTTTGTAGGGAGGTATGTGGTTTTGTCGACAAACTATGCCATTAAGGGTGCCTGATTTCATTCAGTTTGTGATTATTAGATTAATTAATTGGTAAACTGTACCTGTAGCTCTTGTCTTCAGGTGACACATTTTAATAAGGTCATTGACAGATTGGAATGTGTCCAATGAAGGAGAATTAGGAGGGTAAGAGTTTTGTGAAGCCATAATATTTAGGAAAGGATTAAACGTAAAGTTTGTATAACCTACGACCAAGAAGACCTATGAGTGATACAGGTAACTTTATTCAACCACTTTAAGGGATTCCATATGGAAGATGACTCAGTCTTATTTAATACTGATCCGGAAGTCATGGTAACAGTTACATGATCTGCAGGCCAGTACTTGAAATTTGGGTGGTGAATTGATTTGAGATGTGAAGGCTGCTGCCCTGAGGAGTTCCTTTTCCCCATGTCGACTTCTGAAATGATGACTTCAGTCCTTATGACCAGAAGTATTTACTGAGTTTTTCTATATGCTCAGCCATTATGAAATGACTTAGGTAGGAAACTCGTACTACTATTCATATATGAATTGATGGATGAAATAGTATTTTAAAGGGGGAATATTTATTCCCACTCCTGATATTTCTTGTCATTTGGAGGGAACTCCATTAGTGTGACATCCCTGGACTCTGTCTCTTTGCTCCCTCCACACCATTGAAGGCCGAGGGAGGAGAGACTTATGTGCTATACAGTTCAGAAATAATCACCTTGACTTTCTCAGATCAGAAACCCCTATATGTCTCTTGGGGGTGATTTGCCCATAGAATCATAATTCCTCTGTTGGTGCCATTACGTTGGGAAGCTACCCAAGTTCAGTGTTGCCATTACTGTCCTATGTAGATAAATCTGTCGTATTTTTTATGTTTAGTACTAAGAATCAGGTTAGCTTTCACCTTAAGTGACAATCCCAGATTAGGTTTTTTGGGGAATAAAAGGACTATGATGGCATTTTATCTTTCAGTTGCTCATCTTATGTCTCAGTTTGTTGAGAACTCAGAAAAAGAAGAGGGTGCTATTGAGTAGTCCTTGAACAACTCAACCAATATGAGATGGAATATAAGATGTCAAGTTACCATGTATTGGATGTTTATTCTCTTAGTCTCGATGCTTTACTTACACTATCTCCTCTGACCATGCCAACACTATCTCTGGTGTTACTATCCCCAGTTTACAGATGAGAAAACTGAGACTTAGTCAAATTAGGAAGTATGAAAGCAAATTTCAATTTATGTCTAATTAAACCCAAAGTAAAAAAAGTCAAGGATCTCAGTTCTAATATGGTTGAAAGTTTTTTTTTTTTTTTTTTTTTTTTGTTAATCCTCACCAGAGGATATTTTCCACTGATTTTTTAAAAGTGAAATGAAGGGGGAGAGATACCCAGACAGAGAAACATTGATTTGTTCCCTTCCACATGCGTTCTGACTGGGGCTGGGGATCAAGCCTGCAATCAAGGTACATGCCCTTGACTGGAATTGAACCTGAGACCCTTCGGTCCATGGACCAACACTCTGTCCACCAAGCCAAACCAACTAGGGAATTAGCGCGAGAGAAAGGCTTTGAACTATGGAGGATATTGGCAGTCAGAGAGGGGAATGACTATCAGGGGCATTGAGGGGGTGAGAACTAGGCTAGTCATTAGATGGTCAAAGAGACTACTAGTAAAGGAGGAAGAGAAAGGAGTGTGGACATTCCAAGGATATAAGCTGTCCCAGGAATGCTGTCATCATTGTCAGTTTCTTGATCATTTTCATCATAAAACCACCATTTATTGACCTTTTACTATATACCAGAGATTGCTTTAAGTGCTTTAAATCTTTTATCCTATACTAGAGGCTTGGTACACAAAATTCATGCATTTGGTGGGGGTGTCCCTCAGCCCAGCCTGTGCCCTCTCATAGTTTGGGAGTCCTCAGGGGATGTCCAACTGCCAGCTTAGCACTGCTGCCTGCCATTGCCATTGTGCTTGCCATCCATGAACCCGGCCCCTGGCTGAGCGGCACTCCCCTTGTGGGAGCACTCTGACCACCAGGGTGCAGCTCCTGTGTTGAGCATCTGCCCCCTGTTGATCAGTGTGCATCATAACAACCAGTCGTTCTGCCATTCAGTCAATTTGCATATTAGCCTTTTATTATATAAGATAGTTTCTAATGGTTTTATTGAAGTATAACATTAAATAAACTGCACATACTTAAAGTGTAAAATTTAATAAATTTTGACATAAGTACACACATTAAACCATCACTACAGTCAAGGTAACAAACGTATCCACCACCCCCAAAAGGTTCCTTAGGCCTTTTTAAAATTCTTCCCTCATTCTTTTCTCTCCTAGCTCCCAGTTCCGTCCCCAGGCAACCACATAGATGCTTTCAGTCACCAAATTTGCATTTTCTACAATATTATACAAATGAAATCAAACAGTATGTACTTTTTAATGTTTGACTTCCTTCACTTAATGTGATTATTTTGAGAGTCATCCATGTTGTGGTGTATATCAACAGTTTATTCCCTTTCTGTTATAATACAACTTGTTTACTCGTTTACATTGTGGTGGATTTTGAGATTGTTTTCAGTGTCTGACTTTTACACATAAAGCTGTTATGAAAATCTTTGTTCAATTCTTTTTGTGCACAAATGCTTTCATTTAATAGCCCCTATTTAATCCTAACAAGAAATGAATGGCATAGTATTATTACAATCTGCATTTTATAGAGGAAGAAGCTGAGGTCCCCCACAATCAACTACCCTGCCCAAGGCCTGTGGCTGATTGGCAGCAGGGCTAACATTTGAGACCAGACCTGTCTGACAGCCCCATACTCGAAGTCCCCATGTGCTACTGCATTCCCATGCTGAGAGGAATGCCTTCACTTGGAAAAATGAAGACATTTACTTTTTCGCTCTAAGAATGTATTTCTGAGACTGTCTTTACTCCCTGTCATGGTTATCCAGATTGGCTGCTGCACCCAGACTCTCAGAGGGCAAGATGAGCATTCCCACTGTTTTAGTTTACCTACCAACAAGAGATAAACCCTACCAAAGGGCAGGACCTTTTCCTGTCAAGAATAAGATATTATATCTTCATTTATGGAGTAACTTTTAGACCCTGAAAATGAAAGTAAAAAAAAAAAAAAAAAAAAAAAAAAAAAAAAAAAAAAAAAAAAAAAAAAAAAAAAAAAAAAAAAAAAAAAAAAAAAAAAAAAAAAAAAGCGGATAGAAGAAACAAAGAAAGTGCAAACATCCTTATGCAAATTCATAATCCAAGAGCTGATAATTTTGTGGATGAAATGAATCTGTAAAGAGATCTCAGCTAAAGAATCACAATCAAAAGTCTTGGGGGTTCAGTTGCTGCTGATTTCCCGGGGTCCCAAGCAAGCATTATGAGGCAGCTCTGCCCACATTTCCCCTTATAAATCTAATCTGAGCCTTTTCCCTGTGCTCCTTCTTCATTTTGATTTTCCAACTTGTTGATTCATTTCTGTGCTGGGAAGCTACCTACTCTGTGTTAGGTGGCAGTATGAGAGAAAAGACTCCACACAGTCCTGCAGTAAGGAACTTACAGTTAATGGGGGAAGATTGATAGGAACCAGATGCTTTTCAGGGCAGTGTGAAAATTGCTACTGACCATGGTATACCTGAAAGATACTATGGGAACACTGAGCAGAGAGAAACTGAGAGAATTAGGGAGAGTTTCCCAGAGGAGGTGCCATTTAATTATTTAATATGAGAGGCTCAGTTCACGAATGCCTGCACAGGTGGGGTCCGGCTGGCCCGCCCCAATGGGGCTGATCAGGGCTGGACTGGCTGGTGGGAGAGGCTATGGGTAGTTGGCGGGCCAGCCTTGTCCCCTGGTTGAATTCCTCAAGGAACTCCCAGTGGAACTCCTGGTCTAATTTGCATATAAGCCTTTTATTATATAGGATTTTTCTTTTGCTTATAGCTTTCAATATGCATATATGCACATCACTTAAGATAAGCAATGAAAGCTTTGATATGGGGGTATATGTTTGACAAATATTTCCTTGGGAAAAAATGTACATATTTACATACATACATATATACATGTACTTACTATAAATATTACTGATATAAAGGATGTGTAGTGTGTAATTTACAATTAACAGTAAAATATACAATATCCTTTATTGTAAATTCTATGTATATGGCCAATTGATTTTTCACAGAATACTTTAACTGATATTTCCCAAACTCTTATATCCTTAGCCAACCTATGGTTGTAGTTAACAACAAGTATACTTCTGATGTGACTGCTGGTTAGTATTTTTATTTATGTTAACAAAAAAATAAAGTAATGTTTTAATGTTATGTAAGCAAAAGTGAAACAATGAAAACATGTCAGAACTTCACTTACTCATCAATGGTGTGAGGCACATGTTTACTGAATTAGATACTAATTTTTGATAGTATAGTCTGCATTATTAATATTTCCTCCACCACTTTCTTAACTTTAGACAATCATCAAAAACCATACATAAACCTCAGGCTTGCAGTGCTTGCCAATTTCTGTGATGTAAATACTCCCACATTGGCTGATTTCAAGCTACCCACATTATGTCACTGAACATGGAGTTGGGAAGAGATGTGCAGTTGCACCCCATTATCTGTACCATACAAATATAGTTATAAACAGCCTCAAGCATAGGTGTGAGTAAAAATAGTTAAATAATTAAGAAGTGAATCTTCTCAATTTATTACCTTTTAAAATATAATTTAGTTGTACACTAACATAATTTATCCTATATAATAAAAGGCTAATATACAAATTGACTGATCACTGTGATGCACACTGACCACCAGGGGGCAGACACTCAACAGAGGAGCTTCCCCTTGGTGGTCAGTGCACTCCCACAGGGGGAGTGCTGCTCAGCCAGAAGCTGAATTCAAGGCTAGTGACTGCAGTGGCAGTGGCAGGAGCCCCTCCCGCCTCTGTGGCAGCACTAAGGACGTCTGACTGCTGACTTAGGCCCACTCCCTGCCATGCTATGTTAAACATCCCCTGAAGGCTCCCAGAATGCAAGAGGGCACAAGCCGGGCTAAGAGACCACCTCCCCTCCCTGAGTGCACAAATTTCATCCACTGGGCCTCTAGTTTTTTAATAATGGCTCAGTTTAACTATCATCTTGCAGAACTCCTGAATATTAACAGTTGAGAGTGAGTTGGGATATATTACTAGATATGTCCAGACAGGGTGATCATTCCCCCAACCTTTGTCCTCCCATTCTATCCCCCTTGCAGTGTGTGCTGGTTTTCACATCCTTCTTTTTATACCTACAAACAAATGCAAGAACATGCATAGCCTATACATGACTGTAGATGGGTTGGTTGTGCCTACATTGTCTAAGTAATATCATGCTATACCATAAATGTTACTATGTCAGGGATGGAGCACCAAGAAGTAAATGAGGTCAAATGCTACTGTTACGGCAAATTTCCAAGTGGCAGGAAGACAGATAACCAGGCACTGGGGAGATTCAGAAAATACACTTTTTATTACAGGAAGCACCAGTGCTGGCTCAAGGCAATCAGTACCCAAATCTGAGCACTGAATGCGGTGGGGCTTTCCCTTTTATCCCCCTAGTTTGTCTCCCAAGTGTTGACTAGGCTTCCAGACTTTTCATGGGCTTTTGCAGTCCCTATGACAGTTGTAAGGGGAGAAGTGAGATAGTGGCCAAGACCCCCACCTGGTACCAGCAGTCAGACCCCTTTGTGGGGCTTGTATGGTTTTATGGCCCCTGTAAGATAAGCATTCAGGGAAATAGGTTTTGCAAGGCTAGCTAGGGCAAGTGCAAAAGGGGGTTGGGGCTTTATTATAGGCTAGCAAGCGTATACATAGGAATGCAGGTTTGAGGGGGAGGGGGCATGGACCCAAGCTGCCAGCCAAGCTGCCTTTATACTATCTTTTTATTTTCTAAGACACACACACACACACACACACACACACACACAGGAAAATGGAGTCACGCCATAAACACTGATTTGTTGATGTTATAAGTGTAGTCTATTTTTTTCCAGCATTTTCCTTCTCTTTGAAGAATCTAATCTATAAAAGAGTAATATGCAAATTAGGTGTCACTCTGCTATACCTAAGCCATGCCCACCAACCAAGCCATGCTCCACCAGCCAATCAGAGTGACTATATGCAAATTAACCCAGCCAAGATGGTGACTGCAGCCACAGAGCTAGGGCAAACAGGAGGCTTGCTTGCCCCAGGTATGGAGGAAGCTAAACTTCCTCCCTGCCTAGGCTGGCTGTGGCCTCTGCTCAAGGCAACAAAGTTTCAATTATAGAAGATAAATAAATCCTAGATACCTGCTTCCAGCCAGCCTCGCTGGAGGCTGTGCCCAGCCTGCAAATAGCCATCAGCCCCTCACCCAGGCTGGCCAGGCATCCCAGGGGAGACCCCCACCCTGATCTGGGACACCCTTCAGGGCAAATCAGCCTGCCCCCACCCATGCACCAGGCCTCTATCCTATATAATAAAAGGTCAATATGCAAATTGACCCTAACAGCAGAACAACTGGGAATGATTGGTCACTATGTCACACACTGACCACCAGGGGACAGATGCTCAATGCAGGAGCTGCTCCTGGTGGTCAGTGCACTCCCACAGGGGGAACTCTGCTCAGCCACAAGCCAGGCTGCTGGCTGCCAGTACAGCGGTGGTGGTGGGAGCCTCTCCTGACTCCTCAGCAGCGCTAAGGATGTCCAACTACAGCTTAGACCTGCTCCCCACTGGCAAGTGACCATCTTCCAAGAACTCCCAGGCTGTCAGAGGGATGTCTGACTGCAAGCTTAGGCCCAATCCCCCAGGAGCAGGTGTAAGACAGCAGGTGGACATCCTCCGAGGAATCCCAGACTGCGATAGGGCACAGGCCAGGCTGAGGGTCCCCCCCCCTTGAGTACACAATGTGCACTGGGCCTCTAGTCTCTCTATATAAAACCCTAATACGCAAATAGACCAAACAGCAGAACAACTGAATAACTGGCCATTATGACATGTGCTGACCACCAGGGGGTGTGCACAGAACATGGTGGGCATTGGTAGCGGCAGCAGGAGACAAAGTGCAGAACGGGCAGGCATTGGCTGTGATAGGATGGTGGAGCAGGTGAGCGGGGGTGCCAGACCAAAGTGGGGTGTCAGTTGCTGTCATCCGGGCAAGCCTCTGGTGGTTACTAAAAATTCTTTGCTCCCACGAACAGCAGTCCCACTGGGCACTCACACCTGCTGCTGGTGCTGACCCACATCACTCAGCACCATCAGCTGGTGTGAGTGGTAGCTGCAGACCACAATTGCCCGTCAGGGCTTCTCCACCTTCCCCTGTTCTTGAGGGGCGATCCATAGGGGCCAGCAACCACTTCTCACACCTGGCCCTGCTTGCACCTGTTGCTGGCGTCAGCCTCAATCATTCCACACCATCAGCAGGTGCAAGCGGGACCAGCGCCGTCAGCGCATGGGAGCTACAGCAGCAGGAGTGGGGCTGCTGGCAGACGGGACCAATGGCCATGATGGCAGAGGCCAGACGGGGGCACTGAGGATGGGCCGAGACCCACCTCTGTGCCCACTGCAGCCTCATTGCCCACAGTTCCTTTCAAGGTGCACAGATTTGTGCACTGGGCCTCTAGTGTTGTAATAAACATCCTTGAACATCCTTCTCCCTTTGTTTCTATGGGATAGATTTACAGGAATAGGGTTTCTGGATTGAAAGGTGTGTATATATTTTAATTTTAATATATCCAGATGGCTTTCCAGAAACACTCCATATTTCCACCTGCAATAAGTGAGAGAACTTTTTCATCATCCCCACCAGCAATAGGTCATAACTCTCTTTTAATTTTTGCCTGGGACCTGAATATAGTTGCTCTTCTGTGAATTGCCTATTTACATCTTTTATTCATTTTTCCATGGAATTGTTTCTTTGTCAATTTGTAAGAGGTGGTTTTTTTGTTTGTTTGTTTGTTTTTTGCATAGCTATTAACCTATTATCTGTCACCTGCATTGCAAATATATTCCCAAGTCTTTGGTTTCTTTGTTAACTAGTAAAATGTTACCTCTAGATATGTTTAGGTATTTGATAGCTCTTTAGTATATGGTTTATGGTTATTGTTTATACAGAATAAACACATATACTTTGTTTTTCCTTTAAAACAATAGGGTTCCTCTTTTGGGTATGAGGATTTTCTATCCCTAGACTATAAATATATATACATTTTCTTGTGATATTTTTGTATAACATTTTATATTTATACTCTTTTTTAATCCATGTTAAGTTATAACTTATTGTTTTAAATTATATTTTTATATGGTATTAAATAATAGTCCAACTCCACATTATTTTAATTCAATAGCTATTTGTGCATGTCTATTTACTAAATAAGCCATACTTTTCTCATTGCTATGTTTTAAAATCTTATATTTACTGGGATCTGTTTCAAGATCCTCTAATTTTTTTCCACTCATCATTCTATTCTTATGCTAATTCTATATTATTTTGTTTAGAGTGGCTTTGTAGTGTGTTTTGATGTCTGGTAAAAATCCCTCATCTTTAGTCTTTATATATGTGTATATAAATTTTAGTATTCTTGAGCATTTTTCATCTATATGAACTAAAGATTATTTTACCTCCAAGGAAAAGGAAAGAAAAATGTTACTCTTGTTTTAATAGAAGTGTCATTAAATTTTATATATTTATATGTATAATTTGACACTTTTATGATATAACTCTCCTTAATGAAGAACCTAGTTTTTCTTTCCACTTGTTCAAAATCTGTTTTATGTTTTCCAGTAAGATTTTATAATTTTATTTCTGTAGTTTCTATAGTTTTCTTGTTAAAATTTTTCCACTATTGTAATTTTTTTCACTATTTCCATTTTTAGGTTCCTATTGCTAGTATATAGAGAATGTATTTCACCTCAAATTCTTCTTGTATCTTTGCAACTTATAAAATACTATTGTTATTTATAGAATTAAAGAAGTTAGCTTATTATGTCATTCTAGATATGCAATCAAATCAGCAACCATAGAGTTTTACTGTTGTTTTGTTTTGTTTTAGGTCTATTTTTTAATATTCTTATCTATTGCATTGGCCAGACCATTTAGACCATTCTGATCAATTTATTGGTGATGATGGCATCTCTGTCCAGTTTCTGATTTAAAAAAATTTATTTCAAAATATATGAACTTTTTTTAAAGGTACCAGATTCAAACATTTCCTATTGATTCCTATTTTACTTAGAGTATGCATGAGGTATGGCTACAAAAGTTTATTAAATGCCTTTCAGCCTATGTTAATATGATCATAGTTTTCCCCCTTTATTGTTGATGTAATTACTTGTGGGAATAAACTTTCCAGTACTATTAATTGAATTTCTTACTGTGAAGAGAAGTCCTCTTGGAGAAAAAGGACAGACAACTTGCCTTTAAAGTAACAATTGCAGGCTGGAACGTGGTGTTTCTCAGCTTTTCTCATGCATATAAGTGATGTGGGAATCCTGTTAAAATGCAAATTCTGATTTCGCAAATTTGGGGTGATGTTCCAAAATTCTGCATTCCTAACAAATTTCCATGTGCTGCTGCTGCTCCTAAAGCATGGACTATACTTTGAAGATTGGCTAAATAGTGAGGACACAGATGGCAAGTGCAGGGGACTGGGTGCAGACAGGGTCAGTGGAGGTCTGTCTGGAGAAATGCTTATAGCTGAGTTTTGAGGGAGTTGTGGAGCACTCAGGCCAGACCTGAAATCAACACTGCAAACTCCTAGAGTGTGTTGTAGGTGTGATCAGTGGAACCTGCTGTTGTTATTGACAGAAGGGCTGAAAATAGAGAGAAAAGATCATGTTTAATCTCATGGGCAGTGATGTTGAGAAGAGATGGTCTTGTTTCTGGGAAGTGATGTGCTTGGGGCCAGTGGAATATTCTAGTACAAGCGGAGTTGTTTGGGTGGCAAGCTGAGAGGTAATAGAGGTAATGCTCACCAGACAGAGAAGGACAAGGAGTGGAAAGTTGTGTCTCAGTCAGACTTAGATGTAAAGGGATTTCACACACACACACACACACACACACACACACACACACACACACTGCCTACCATGTGTCCACACCAAAGAATACAATAGTGAGTGAAACCAGACTCAGTTCTTCCCTCAAGGGACTAGCAGGTTAGCTTTTAATGTGAAACTATTGTTACGTTGTAGGTAAGGAGGGAAGCAGTGCAACTGGGGGCCAACTTCAGGAGGAGAAACAGCCTCCACGAGAAAGGAATAGTGGCCGGCCGTGTGATCTAAGAGCCCGAGGTCATCAGACCATGCAGATGGGAACTAGTGTCCAGGCAGAAGCCCTCATGGAACTAGAGACACTGGTTGGCTGGAGCTCTGAGAATGGAGGTGGTCGAGAACCATGCAAGATGAAGCTGGTGAGGCTGGCAGGGGCCAGTATGCACAGTCAGGCTAGAGTGGGAACCCCTGTAGGAGGCAGACTGAGCTCTGGGCCTTGATTACTTGAGTGTGTAGAAATGGTTTTTCTTGGGGCCAGGGGCAGAGTAATTCATCGTTAGCTGTAACCATGTGTACACATCTGCCAACACCTCTATTGGTACTTTAAAGGACCACAGTGTAGGGTGAGCCAGCCTCTCGGTGCTGTTCCTGCTTGACTTCTTTTTTATGCCAGTAGAGCCAAATTGTACCACTGTGATTATACCATTTCTCCTTGAGTGCCACAGTGAGGAAGCTCTTCTACCTATGATCACTTTACGCTAAAGTGAACCTGCCTGGTAATGAAGGCATCCAACCTTCATTAAATATGTCATTTACCAGGTGCAATGCAGTCAGCTTCCCATCTGGAATTAGCTCCTTTAGTCTTCTAGCAACACTATGAGATGGAAAAAGGGAAGAGAAAGGGTGAGTCAAAATAAAACGTGTAGCTTTAGTTGACAACAACAACAAAAAACACTCAACAAGTACTATATATTGACCCCTCCTACCATGTGCCAGGTAAAGTTGACAACACTGGGAAGATGTGAATGGACAGACAAAAAGTCCTGTTGTCATTGCGCTTGGATTCTAGTGAGGAGAGAGACTATAAACCCAAGAAAGAGGCCAGATATAAGCTGTACTAGATGGTGAAAAGTGCTAGCGAAGGTAAAGCTGGAAGAGCGAGTCAAAGAGAAGGATTTGCAGTTTGTATAGACTCCAAGAGACTGAGGACTTTGGTCCAAGGTTGAAAGGGAGGAGGGAGAGGTGAGAAAAGGCCAGAAATGAGAGCCTCACAAGTGTGTTCAAGGATCTACAAGGAGCAGAGTGTGGCTGGTGAAGCAAGGTAAAGAGAGGGCTGACATCTGAGGGGCGGGGAACACCTTTGGAAGCCTTGGGTGGGCGGGTGGGCGGGCTTTGGCTTTTACTCTGAAGATTTTTGAACAGAGGGGTGATGACGCTGACATCATTTTAATGCATGTGTATAGCTTCCATATCAGGACAAACATGCTAAAGGAACAGGGCAGAGGATAGATGTAGAAAACGCCTAATTTCTTCTTTCCTCCATTTGTCAGAATTCTCTGGAGCTCGAGAGAGCAAGTTCATAAATAAAAATGCGTATCAGACCAGGAGCTCTCCCCTCCACGCACCTCTCCCTCCTGGCACTGCTTCCCCTCAGGCTTCCAGTGCTTGCACACCTGGGGCTTGTTGATAATGCTCTTGATTATCTTTGTTCTCCCAGCCTTCTCTGAGTTTGTAGAGTTTTCTATTTGCATACTTCCCTGAGCTTTTTGTGATTATCTCCCCATCTTTACAGTTTGACTCATTATTTAAATAAGCGTGAGGTAGATACAAAAATGCCAGCTGGAGGAGCATACTGCATTGGTGTGGTAGCAAGGAAGGTAGTGTGCAGAGCCTGTGGGACCACGGGCCTGCCGGTCTGCTTTAGGGACCTGTGTTCCTACAGGGCTTCTTGTTACTTCCTGTACCAGCTATGCAGCCCTGTGTCTTCAAGTTCATGATGCATTGGGACTTTAATGAGAACATCAAACCAATGACCACAACTGTCCGAATGACCTCTGATGGGGCATGAATTTGTAAATGTACAGGTCCTTCTCTCCCCCCAACCCCCAACATAATTAGCTTAAAAAACCTCAGTGAAATAGATGGGTTTCACTTTTCTCTCTCACTTCCAAGTTTGGCCTGCCAGAGTTTATTTGTTATGATCTAAATGCACATAGATGATGTATTTATCAAATGCGAAATGCGTGGTGTGGTACTGGGTACTTTGTCACTGTGTTCACTTTGCACTACTCTAGACTTAGGAATTATTGTCTCCTTATATCACATAAAGGAAACTCAGATGCATGGAGATGAAGAGAATTGCCATTGCCAAAATTTGCAAAGCAAGTAATGGAGAAAGTGGGTTCAAACTGTGGTCTAGGCTGTTCCCAAGCCCTTGGTTTGTTCTGTACCTCATCCTTTTGGGGAGTGGGTAGGGGAGGGTAGGCTCTACCCTGACTTTCCCAATTTGTTCCACAATGTGAGCAAGGCCAGAAGAATGAGGGGCTTGCACACTTGTTGCCACCGCCATTTCTGCTGGGGAATGGTGTGGGTGGCAGCTTTATAAAGTTTCTGCAGACAGGCAGGCACAGTGTTGTGCTAAATGATAGAATCAGGATCATGAACATCTCAGTGGACTGGAATGAGGGTTGAACCTAACATAATTATATTGATTAAATTTAGTAAATGTAAGTTTTGGCCCTGGCATGCAAAATTTTAACTGTCAAAATATAGGTATAAGAGAATCCTGGCTTGCTGGATGGATAACCAACAAAATTTACTGAGCACTTATTCTTTGACATAGTAATAAACAAATCAGGCACAACTTTTGTTTTCTCATGTTGATATTCTTGGGGGTAGAAGCAGAACTAAGCACACAAAAATAGTAAGTCAGCGCGGTTGATGAATGCTGTTATGGGCATAGGTGTATCAGGTGATGAGATGATGACAAACAGAAGAGGACATTTATTTAGTTCTGGGGACTGTTGTAATCATAAAGCTCAGTGCATGTTGGTGGCTTCTAAAACCAAATCTTAAATAGGGGCCATAGAGTGCTCAGCATTTTGCCCAGAAGTTTGGGGAGGAGTTATTCATTCTTTCATTTATTATCTATTTATTGTGCACTAATTGGCAGGTACTGTTCTAGGCAGTAGTGATAGACTGCCCTCCTGGAATTTATATTCTAATGCAAGATAGAGACAATAAACAAATGCTCAAGTAAATTTACGTGTGACATTTGGGGAGTAAGTACTATGAAGAAGCATTAAATAGGAGATAGAAGGTGATGGGGCCTCCATTAGGGAGCATGGACAGGGGAAAGCTCTCTGGGGACAGTGGTTGAGCAGAGACCTGAACGAAAAGATGGAATAATTATGACAATATGTGGAGAATGATATCTCCCAGTAAGTGCAAAGGCCCTGAGGCATGAAATGAGTTACGATTGTTCTAAGTCTAAGATAAAGCTTTTGTCACTGATGTGAAGTGAGCATGGCAAAGAAAGTTGGGGCATGATTCTGAGAAGACAAGGTGAATCCTGTGAAGCCAATGGGCATGAGAGAAAGTATGGATTTTTAAAATTATTATTATCGAGAGAGAAAGGGATTGGAACATTTTTGAATAGGACATTGTGATGATCTCATTGGAACTTTAAACTGCTCACTATGCTGCTGTGTGAAACATATATGTCATAGGGGCAAGGAGACCAGTTATTAGGAGGGAGTGGAGAAGGGGTTGGACTAGATGGTGGATTGACAGCAGCAACACTGAAGTCCCACCCCGTGTCTCAAGTGCCTAGGCAAGCCCTCACTGGAGACCCAAGCTGCTGGATCAGGCTCCTTGAGCCCAAGAAAGCTTGTGGGAGCTGTAACCTGCAGGAGAGAAAAATCTGTTTTCTCTGAAAGGATTCTATACAGCTTTGTGAAAATTTCAGTTGTGGAATGTATATTGGAGTCACCTGGGGCAGAGCCCCACCCATTCCTGGCCAATTAAACTAAAATCTCTTGTTTGGGATTAGAATCTGACACTAATATAGTTTCTCCCCTTTATCGATTAAGATATTACAAATGTCCCCTCATCCCCCCAATCCTGCCCTAACCCTCACCCCCTGTTGTCCACATCCATCGCTTATGCTTATATGCATGCATACAAGTCCTTTGGTTGATCTCTCCCCCTCGTCCCCACCCTCCCCTACTTTCCCTCTGAGTTTTGAGCATCTGATTGATGCTTCTGTGTCTCCTCAGGTGCCATGCTGCCCTGCTGGGAGCTCAGCATCTTTGTGTCATCTTTGCCCCGTACAGAGATTCTGTTTTCCTCAGCTGCAAAACAGAGCTGTGCCCTGGAGGCTGCTTTTGTCTCAGGGTGAAGGGCAAGAACTTTCTCTTCTCTGCACCAGCCTCCCTGCTGGTCTGGATGCTGTTCTCCATGCAGAGATGGGCGTCTCTGCCTCACCCCTTTTACTTCTGCCTGTGCACCAGCTCTATGCAGGGACTTAGCTGATTTCAGAGTCTCAGGAGGACATGGGCCATGTCTTTCTCAGTCATCTGACTCTATACAGCTGTGTCCCTCCTTCACTCTGGAGACCACCAGCCGTCCTGCCCATCAGTTCACAAAAAGTAATGCCTGGGGACTGACTGGATTGCTCGGCCTCCATGTCCAATCTTCACTGAGCTTCACCTGAAACTCCCCAGCTTAGTGTGTCTGAGAAGTCATTCATTTGGAGTTAAACTCAGACCATTCAGAATTATTGATTATGTTTTTGTAAGCCCCTAACTAGAATACAAACACCTAGAGGGCAGGATCTGTGTCTTATCCATCTTTGTATCCCCTTGGAGAGCTTAGCAGTGTGACTTATTTATGGTGGGTGTTCCCTAAGTATATGCTGATTGACTGGCTGTTATGCCATCCCCAGAGCTGCAGCCTTCTGTGAGGGTTTTGGCAAGGACAGAGTATTTGTCTCTCTGCCTATTCAGTTGTAACAATAGATCAAGGCAAGACTTCAATTATCCTTCACTTTCATTCCCAAACTCTCTTCTCTGTTCATTCTGTTGAAAATGCCTGGTGACAGAGAGCAAGATGCTGAGAGAGGAAATGCTTTCAAAGCCTCAGGAAAGCCGTGTAGCAGGAAGGACATATTTCAATGAAGTTATTTTCCACCAAGGCTAATATTGTGCTTCAATAATTCAGGCTCTAGTGAGCTCATCAACAATGTTTGCCTTTAATTTTACCACTTATACCTAGTCGTATGTTACTTGCTATGTTTCTGTCTAGCTCCATTTCATCAAAGGGATCATAGGGTTTTCATGTCTTTGAAAAGTTGCTTTAAGATGGACATGCATGCATAGCCATCATGTTTAATTATCTCCTTTGTCACCTTCCCTCAATCATCTGTTACAGGATAACTTGTTCATATACTCATTTAAATACTTTGTTGTGATTGAATGGAGGAAGGAAATTGCATATTGGATTGGGGTGAGGGAAACCTGCCTAAGATCCCCCCTTGGAGGACGCTTGGCCTTTCCCTGAAAGAGCACATATTCAAGGCCCAAGGAGCTTGTGGGAGCTGTAACTTGTGGGAAAGGATTCCATACAGCTCTGTGAATGTTCTCAACTATAGAATGTATATTAGAGTCACTCATGAAGGGGGGAGGGGCTTAGTGAGGTGGGTTGGGGGTTAAACTCTGGTGTTCCACCCACTCTTGACTAATTAAATAAAAAGCTCTTGGTTTGGGCTTGGAACCTGGCATTGATGTTGGATTTTATATTTTCCTTTTTTAAAGAAACTAAAGCCACGTTTATTTGTTCATTTCTTGCATTTGAAGTTTAGTATATGTGCTGCTGAAGAGAGCACGGCATTGATACCATTTCAAAGCTCCCGGGTGAGTCTGATGTGCTGCCAGAGGGGAAGACTACTGACCTAGACCAGTGGTTCTCAACCAGAAGCTATTTTGTCCCCAGCAGCCATTTGGCAATGTCTGAGACATTTTGACGGGCATTTTGATTGGGTGGGGGGTGTTGCTACTGGCATCTAATGGGTTGTGGCCAGAAATGCTGCTAAACATCCTATAATGCACAGAGCAGCCTGCATCACAAAGAATAATCCAATGCAAAGTATTAAAACCCTTCCCTAGAGAATTAGAAAAGCAAACACACACACACACACACACACACACAGTTATTTGAGTGTAAATACTTTTGCAATTACATTACTGCGTGTTTGTATAACTCATTATGGTCCCCAAAGCAGTTTTACGTGCTTGACTGGATTTGACCTTCACCATGACCCTGTAAGGGAAATATCATATCCGTCTTGAATTTATAGATCAGGAAACTGAGGATGAGGGCAGTGAATGACTTCCCCAAGACCACAGGGTCTTCAATTCCTCAGTTAAGGCTCTTTTCACTAGCAGAAATGGCAAACGCCTGCACACAAACATTTGTGCCTTACTCAAGGTAAACATGCTAATTAATCAGTCTTCATTCCCATTGAACCCGAGTGCAGCCTCAGAATCCTTCTCAACACAGCATTCCAGGAAGCCCCTTTGGGGTTGGCATGTGAGATGAAGCTTGTTTGTCACATAGACTCTCCAACCTAAACACAAAACCTCTCCTGCACTAAGACAATCTTGTTGAAAGAGATACGAAGGAGAGTACTTAAGAGTAAAAGGGTCCTTGAACATCGGCAGGTGTTCAGACAATCTGTTTAGGAAATTGCAATGTTAGCAGCATGTGTTCCTGCCTGAGCCTATGAGGAAGCGGCACTCTTCCCTAACCCTTGTATTTCTTTATAACTCTATTAGTGTGTTTGGCTCTCACCATATGTCGCTAATTGATGTACAAAGGAAATGCACACAGTTGTATCCTTCATTTGGTACAAAACTAAATATTTCCCCATCTTCTCGAGCTCACTAGTATCTTCCTCTCAAGTCCAAAACATGACATAATTACAAGAACATGAGCTATGGTTCATGAAGTGGGTAGGACAGGAGTTGGTGCACATTCAGTTTGCAGAGTGGAGAAGCTAGAGCTGGCAGCCCCTGCTTACGCCCCAGGCACAATAAATTGTGACACGCACAATTAAATGCTTAATGCCTATGAGAGATATACAGTGGGAGGAACACAAGCAGAGGAAGAAAAGCAAGCACAATTAGATATTAGCTCCATCTCTCAGTAAGGCAGGTGATAGAGAAGATGCAGGCAGCTCGGTGCTCCATTTGGCCCCGTCATTGGGAAACAGAAGCACAAAACTACGCAACTGCTCACCGAGGCAGTTTCAAAAAGTTGTATGAGTCACTTCAGAATGAACAGGGTTCCTCCAGGCCTCTGTCCTGGCTGTGTCACCCACAAGTGTCCATGGCATCAGTCTCCAGCATAAAACCTCATCTTATAATTCAGATGAAGAGATGGGTTTGACATGACGAGTTTTACTTTTTGTCTTTGGTGCTCACCATGAGGCTGCCTGACACATGGGTGCAAAGGCACTTTAAAGTGAGGCTGCACAGATATTCTCCTGTTATGTGCTTCCATCATAGTGGGGAGGAGGAGAGGTTGGACACCCTTTCCTTGCAGAAGCAGTATTCGGGTGGGTCTTGGTAACAGGACAACTCACAGCTTCCTCGCCTTTCATCAGCATGGCAGCAGACTTTCCATGAATGGCACCTGCTGTTGCCCTAGAGTTCTGGTGTCCACCCTGGCTGCCACTTG
Source organism: Murina feae (assembly GCA_004026665.1). Lineage (NCBI taxonomy): Eukaryota > Metazoa > Chordata > Mammalia > Chiroptera > Vespertilionidae > Murina > Murina feae. Next base: position 31,836 of record PVJC01005376.1, read on the forward strand.
GAACCGCGTAGGGAGCTGAACTCTAGAGGAGTTTTTATCTTCCTTTGCTGGGTTAGCATCTTCAAAAAGCAGGGACTTTTGTCTTTGTTTATAGCTTCACACATTTTTTATAAGTGTCTGACACTCTATGAATGAAATATCACCTATATATCAGACCTTGCCATGCCCTTTCAAAGACCTCTGACACCATCATGGTTACGTAGTCCCACTTCATTGTCATTGGTCTTTTTGTCATGGATGAGAAAACAGAGGGTGAGAGTTAATTAACCTACAGAATATTACACAACTGGTAAGTAGCAGAGCTGAGACTCTGCTCACAGCAAGTCAAGCTCACAGCAAGACCAATATATTTTGCCTGGCATTGCTGGTCTTAAGAGGAGCAGATGGGGGGAGGGCTGTGAATGAGCATGGCAAGTCACTTCAGCCAACTAAGTAGTTAAGAAAATGCAAAAATCATCTTAATTTGGTATTCTTGAGAATAGCATTTCTATGACTGTATTCTTGGAACAGGCAACCTCTGGGTTGTGAAAAGGTGTTCCATCAAACACCTAAAATGGATTTTAATAATAAAGAATTTGGGGAGTATAATCTAAGGGGAATCAATTGTACATTAACAAAACAAAGGCTCTAAGTAATCCTGCATTGAAAAACTCTCTCTTTAATGCAGAATTTGCAAAATCTGTGTGTATTCAGAACCTTTTCTTTTTTTTCCACAGACAACCAAGCAGTAGCTCCTAAGACACTGTGCCCCACTTATGACAATATCATCATCTGGAGGTGGCCCGCTATGTATTAGTATGTCAAGCTAATAAAAATAGCTCCACAAAATGAAAACACACTAATGTTAGCAAGCAGATGCTCCAATGACAAATCTGTCCTTGATTGATAAGTTGGAATTGATTCAACACTCTTAAAAACAGGGGTAAAAAAAAAAACCCTTAGAGATTGAACTAATATAGAATTTTCACTGAAGACATAAAGAGTGTTGAGAATCTGAATTCATTTCAAGTTAAGTAAAATCCACAATGATTTATTGAGCCCTATCAGATGCTAGGCTCTACTGGCCATTGGAAGGCAAGCAAAATGAGACAGGCCTCGTATTGTTTGTTACAGGGCTGGTAGTTTGGGATCTTTTCCCTTATGTGGTTCTGATGGATAGTGAGGAAACAACTACTTTTCTGCCTCTGAGACTCATTCAGTTTACATCTCTATTTTTTCTTCAACAGCCATGAATTCATTTATCCTTTCATTTATTCACCCATCGCCCTGAAATCACAGTTGGCACCTCCTTAAATGGAAACGCGGGTCTCTTTTCACTTGTTCAGGGTTTTAGAGCTCATCCACTGATTCAGACCTTTTCTGTGTGACATCCTGTTATATCCTTGGGCCCCACTGATCTCCATTACATTACTTATTCTCCACTTCCTAACCCATTAGGCTTTCCACCCCTGGCTGAGTCATTTATCCAGGCCTGAAACTTTTATGGAAATGTTCCAGGCACTGAGCACCAGACATTGTGCAGGACTACAAACATGAGCAGAACAGGGTCTTGGTTCTTGTATTAGTCAGGGTTCTTCAGAGAAACAGAACCAATGGGATGTATATGGATACACACAAATGAGATTTATTATAAGGAATTGGCTTAGACAATTATGGAGGCTGAGAACGCCCATGATCTGCCATCTGCAAATCAGAGGCTAAGGAATGCTGGTAGTGTAGTTCCAGTCCAAACCAGGGGAGATTATGTCCAAAGGCAGGAGAAGATGGATGTTCCTATATAAGAAGAGAGTAAATTTTTCCTTCCTCTGACTTTTTGTTCTATTGCCCTCAGTAGATTGGATGAGGCCCCCCTGCATTGGTGAGGGCAGATCATTTTTATCAGTCTACTGATTCAAATGCTAATTTCTTGTGGAAACACCCATACAGACACATCCAGAAATAAGGATCTTAATTTAGTCAAATTGACATATAAATTCAACCATCACAGTTCTCAAGGAGCACAGGATTTGGTGAAGTTGAGAGAGATACAAGGATGATATAATAAACTCAGTGATGGAGGTGAGTACAGAGAGCAAGCGCAGAAGCACTCTGGGCTTCCCAGAGGAGGTCTCACTAATCTGAACTTGGAGGCCAGGTCAGATGTGGTGAGAAAGGACAGGTGGTTGGCTTGAGAGGAAACTGGTAGACCTTGATAGCTGGAGCAGAAAGAGCAAATGCTGAGAGACAGGAATGGAATAAGAGTTGGGGGTGAGATTATGACTTCCTTCTTTTTCAGTCTTTCCATGAAACTTTTTTTTTCTCTCAGCACTGAGCTCAACTCCAGGAAAATGCTGGTGACATTAGTTCCAGGTACATACCAGGTTCCTCTAAGTCAAATGAAGGAATCAGGCAATAAGCCAGGAACAAACCTAAACTTTGTGATGACACGTATGAATGTTATTTAGTAGGAGAGCAAAGCAGGAACTGGGGTCCTACTTAGTCTAGAGGTGACCTTAAAGATAAGACCCAAAGGTTGAAAGGTGCCAATGTGGAGAGCAGGGGCTAGGACTTTGAGCAGACAGGGACCGAGGAGGAGGCTGTTTAAGGAACTGGGAGAAGTGTGCCTGTGCTGAGAGTGTGGTGGGCAAAGAGGAGAGGGGCAGCAGGGGCAGGTCATTTTGGTCTTGATGAGGAATTTAGACATGGTCATGAGGAGATGGAGTAATGCTGGAGGGATCCAATCATATTTTCATTTTCAAAGTAATGTTAATGAAAATAAAATAATACGATTCGTGGTATTAAAGAAATTACTGATAATTGTTTTGGGCGTGATAATGGCAAGGTGATTAAATGAAAAATCCTTATCAGTTAGAGGTTCATAGAAAACTATTTGTAATTGAAATGAAATAGATTTGCTTTAATATAGTCCAGAAAAGTGGGGAATGAGATAAAACAGGCTGGGCAAATATGGTAATTGTTGAAGCTGAAGGTTACATAAGTGTTCATAAAACGATTCTCTTTACATTTTGGGTGTTTGAAATTTTCCATATAAAGGTGTTTTAAGACTTGTGTAAAGAAATGATTGTATGCAATAAGCGCTCAACAAACGGGAAATTGTTAATAATAGCAGTTGCTTTTTATTGAGGATGTCAATTACTTTATTACATACATTAGCTCAGGGTCTCCAGATTTTTATTTAATTTTAATTTTATTTTTTTAAGCCTCACCTGAGGATATGTTTTTTATTGATGAGAAAGAGAGAGAGAGAGAGAGAGAGAGAGAGAGAGAGAGAGAGGGGGGGGGAGAGAGAGATGTGAGAGAAACATTGACCTCCCATACATGCCCAACTGGGGATCAAACCTGTAATGTAAGCATGTGCCCTTACTGGGAATCAACACACAACCTTTTGTACATGACAGTGCTCAAACCAACTAAGCCACCCAGCTAAGGCATGATATTTATTTATTTAATATTTTTATTGATTTCAGAGAGGAAGGGAGAGGGAGAGCAAGATAGAGACATCCATATTGAATCATGGATTGGCTGCCTCCTGCAAGTTCCCCACTGGGAATTGAGCCCACAACCTGGGCATGTGGCCTTGACTGGAATCAAACCTGGGACCTTTCAGTTTGCAGGCCGACGCTCTATTCACTGAGCCAAACCGGCTAGGGCATGATTTTTAAATTGTATGCCTCACAAACAAAAATTATTTTAAGCACATGTCACCAAATAATTACATTTGATTATTTACTTACTACTGTCAAATGGTGCTTTTTGAGTCCCTTATAACACATACACCAAACAAGAAATTCTAAAAAGATGAAATTAACTTGGAATAAATAACATCTAATGTCTTTCTAATTGTGGTGGCTTTGTACCATCATTGTCACCAGGCACAAGTTACACATAGAGAAAAATTTGTCATTAATGAGAGTAGTTATAAATCCATATTTTAAACTATCTTATGATAATTTCCTTTGGATGAGTTGGGTCAGCATTTGATCAGCTCACATTATATCATTAGTTTCTTTATGTTGTGGGATGGCCCATGAAGAACCTGATAGAAGGGGAAGAAAGGTAAGCTCTGCCATTTTCTGGTTGTTCACTTATATATACTTTGTTAGTATTTTTAAAATAGGTTCTTAGCGGGAATTTTTTTTTAAACTCACTTCTTTATTCTGTGAATTTGTCAGCTTAAAAACTAGCTATTATAATACCAAAGTCCATTTACCTGGGCACACATAAATTGAGACACAAGGTAATTTGCCAAAGGAAATGAATGAAATGTGGGGGTGTTACCAGCTATTCTGCATTGAAGAGGAAAGAAATGATCTTACATACAGATCTAAAATGGTGTCAGGCATCTATACATATATTAAATATGAGTGAAGCTTAATTTTCTCTTATGTTTTGAGGTGAATTGAATAAGTTAGATATTAAAATTCTGATACTTTCTTTCTATACCACACCTTGGAGTGTACACACTCCACTTTGCACACCTCCACATTTGTTGTTGAATTCTCACGACAATCCTATACAGTAGGAATCATTATCCTCCACTTTGCATATGAGAAACCTGAGCTCAGGCAGGTTAAATTACTTGTTTGGGGAATGTATCTACTTATAGGCAGAACAAGATTGAAACTTAGGGATTCTAGACTCAGAGTTCCTTACTCCTTAATAACAGTGCTAGTTCCTAGTCCTTAGCATTGGGCATGGATCAGGCAGTGAGATGGGCACCACAACCCTGGTATTGTAGAGGACAGAGGGTCAGCCAATCAAGGTCACTTCCCTATGCTTAGGCTTGTATATCTGACTATAGAGTCTATCTTTCTGCATGTCAATCATAGTTAGCACCATGCAGCTTGGGCCAAAGACTTTCTCTTTACAAGTCTCAGTTTCCTCATTCTTAAAATGGGCCAGTAGGAACACTCACCTCATAGAGTTTTTGAAATATCTGGATTAGACAGGCGATGAAAAGTAAACATTGCCTAAAATTATTATTGTCCTATGTACTGGAGGAGACTTTTTGGAAAAGTCAGAATTTCTCTCAAATATCAATATATATGGGAATGAATGAATGAATGCGTTACCCCAGTATTCATAGCTCCAATGAATGCGTTCTCCTATAGATCCTCAAACTCACTCTGTGACTGGGCTCTGGTCTTGTGTTTTACCCACAGTGAAGCTGCCCAAGACCTCCTGCTGTCTTGGGAAGGAGCACGGCATTTCCCTTGCCTTGTTTGAGTCTCATCCAACCATATCTGCAGAGGCTGTGCTCCAACCTTTCTCCTGCCACCAGGAATAAAAATTGGGCTCATCCATTCTTACTACTGAGTCAGGAAGCCTGGAGAGAAAAAGGCCAGCATGGACATTGCTTTCAAATTTATGTGACAGAGAAACACATATGTCTTACATTCTGAAAGCAGAGACAGGCCTGGAATTTCTGCAAAGGTTTTTTTTCTTTTCTTTTCTTTTTTTTTTTTAACTCAACACATATTTTAACACCATATTTGAGCTCAGTAGCAAAACAGCTATCTCTAGACACTGAAGCATAGCTGTAAGAACATTGATCTACTCTTAAGATCCAAGTATGCTGCAAATTAAAAAGGGAGAAAAATTTCAATGGCCTCATGTGAAGGAAAGGTCATCTGTTCATAGTACCCAGAGTAACAGCAATGCCCAAAGTGGAATGTGAAAAAGCTGTGATTTATTGAATATTCACAAGATGCCTAGTACTGTGCCAAATGTTTCTATTATCTTTTTTATACATTTATTGATTTTTTGCAGAGAAAGGGAGAGGGATAGAGAGTTAGAAACATCGATGAGAGAGAAACATCGATCAGCTGCCTCCTGGGCACACACTACTGGAGATGTACCCGCAACCAAGGTACATGCCCTTGACCAGAATCGAACCTGGGATCCTCGAGTCCGCAGGCTGATGGTTTATCCACTGAGCCAAACCGGTTAGGGCTCTATTATCTTATTGAAGCCTTTTAATAGCCTGAGGTTGTTACTGATATCATTCAGAATCCCAAAAGAAAACAGATCATCAAATTAGGATAATTTGAAGAGGTTTTATTTGAAATGGTACTATTTACAAAGGTTCAGTAAGATACAAAGGAACCTCAAAAGGAAGTGTGGTACCCTGGGACAAGTGTCAGCAGAGCTGTTACCACAGTTAGGCCAAAGAACTGAGCATAGGCAGCTGTTGCTTAATCATGGAAGGAGGAAAGCCTACTTTGAGTAGAACAGGGCCTTGCAGGGGAGGGACACAGCCGGCCTAAGGCAACCCCTCAGAGTCCAGCAAAGGTAATGAATGGACTGACCTTCCACTCTTCCCTCTCCTGATTCCTGCTAGAGCTCCACATTGGCCGACACCAACCAGAAGCCAGTGAGTCAGAGAGCCTGTTGGTATAATCCAGGGTTTCTCAACCTCTGTACTATTGATACTTGGGGTTGTATAGTTATTTGTTGTTATGAAGCCTCCTGTGCTCTGTAGGATGTTTAATAGCATCCCTGGCTTCTATTTACTAGATGCCAATAGCAACTTCCCCAGCTGTGATGTCCAAATAGTCTTCATATTTCCAAATGTCTCTTGTGGGGCAAAACCATCCCTGTTGGGAACTACTGGTATAGTGCACATAGGTGGGTCTGCCAGGCAGAGAGCAGAGTGCATTTGCATAGAGAGTGGATCTAGAGAAAACACCCAAGAGCAAATTTACAGTAGTCTTATTTCACTGCCAAGGAAACTGAGGTTCAAACAAATTAATGCTTGAGTTGATTTTAAAAAATAGGGGAGAGTTGGAGCCTCATAATCTTTATAGTTATAGTTATAATAGCAAACGTTTACCTAGGGCTTACTACATACCAGGTACTATGCAAAGTACTGTATGTCTACTCATGCTCTACTCACAACAACCAAGCAGGTTTTTATTAGTCTCATTTTACAAATGAGATGATATAGGCCCAGAGAGGTTAAATAAACTCTCCAAGGTCACACAGCTGGTGAGTTGGTGACCTTGAAATTTAAACCCAGGCCATCTGTCTCCAAGGTCTGTGTCCTTATCACAAAGCTATGAAATTTCCCACATACATAAATATTTTATATCATTCAATCAAATATTTGTATATTCAATGGAAATCTGTACTTGTTTCTCTTAGAGCAATTAAGAAAGAAGAAGCAAGACACGTGTTTATCAGTCAGTAATTTCAAAAATATCAAAGCATATTATGTTCAAAGTTCAGACAGGACAGATCAACACTGATGGTCATGAATAATGGCCAAATAGAAGGGGGTTCAACCCAGCATTCCAAAATGATTAAGTAGCCCCAAATCCCTGCGCGGCATGCTAAGTACACAGACCTGGTTGCTCAACTCCTAGAAGATAAAACCTCAAGAAACTGAGAGATTATAACAAAACAGAAACAGAAGTTTGTACATTTTAAATAATTTTGACATACAAGATCAGTAAATTAAAATGAGAGCATATGAGGCAAAGAGATATAATGTTGGCTAAACAAGATGTTCAAAGCTTGTGGAGCGGTCCTGAAGTTGTTAAAAATAAAACCTATGCAAAATTGTGAATCTGAAAAGCCATATCTTTAGGATGTATTGAATACACATTACTCAGCCTATTACTCAGGCTCACATTGCCTTAAGCTATTTAACTTCAGCTGGTCTGAGAACTTTCCTTTTACTTTGAGCATGGTGTAATAATTGCAACCAGGAGAGCTGTGTGAATGTTACAGTGAAAACCCCAGAAGAATCAAAAACTGCACAGCAATAGCCCTAAAAACTTAGAAATACAAGAACAAAGATAATGAAGCAATGAGTGGAATGCCTGGTGTTGCTGTCTTTAGTACACTTGTAAGCATTTTATGTCTCTGTGTTTTGTCTGCTCTTGAAAGTGTGAAATTTTCAAAACTCATACATTGTGTATGTAGCAGCTGCTGCTGGTATATCACCCATGTGCCCTCAGAGCCCCCACTCCATGAACTGTAGCTCAATGCCAGACAGCCTGTACTGCATCTTTGCCAGGAGGCTGTCCACAGGCTTTCAGAACCCACCTAACACATGTGCACAGCATAGACATCCAGGGTTGACTGAAAGTGCCTTGAATTAACTACCTCCATCACTACTCCGCGATAGCCCCTACCCAATAATTGCCAGGTGTAGGAACATAGATATCACAGTTCCTTTCCCCTTGGCCTGGATAATTTTGAGGCATCACTTTTTACATCACTTACCAGAGCTTTCTTGAAGAATAAGTTTCAGTCACCCGCTGTGGTAGCTGGTTGATAACATACCTCTCAGGGCTAACTCTACTTACCTGGACTGATTCTCAATCCACCTCACCCCCACCATAGCTCTCAAACATATGCATAGTCAAACATTGATCAGGGAATGTTTCTGCAGAAAACTTACCTAAGAGACTACAATTGTAATTACAGTTTAATTCCTTTAAAGGAGAATAATCAAATTTGTAAGCAACATTTACATTATCAAAAGAGTTGTTTTGAAAATTTTGCTTTACGATCTAACTAGAGGCCCCGTGTATGAAATTTGTGCACTGGGTGGCGGGGGGGGGGGGGGGGGGAGGGGGGGCGGGGAATCCCCATCTCATAGTCTGGGAGCCCTCAGGGGATGTCCTACTGATGACTCCTCTGTGGGAGGCGACCGGGCTGATCAGGGGAAAGTGCCACCCCCATCATCCCGCTGCTGCTGCCACTGCTGGCCGCCGAAGCCACCAAGGTGTTTTCATTAGCATGGGCTCCAGTCCCTTCACCAAGAAAAAATGACAAGTTTCTTTAGGCATTTTCAAGATGTCTCTTTCATAGGATATGACCTTTCTTTCTTTCTTTCTTTCTTTCTTTCTTTCTTTCTTTCTTTCTTTCTTTCTTTCTTTCTTTCTCTTTCTCTCTCTCTCTCTCTCTCTCTCTCTCTCTCTCTCTCTCTCTCTCTCTCTCTTTCTTTTCCTCACCTGAGGATATTTTTCCATTGATTTTTGGAGAGCATACAAGAGAGAGGGGAAGACAGAGAGAAACATTAATGTGAGAGGAACACTTTGATTGGTTGCCTCCTTCATGAGCCCTGATCTGGGTCTGGCCAGGGAGGAGCCTGCAACCTAGGTACATGCCCTTGATCAGGATCGAACCTGGATCCTGTGGTCCACAGACCAAGGCTCTATCCACTGAACAAAAATGGCTAGGGCAGGATATGACATTTCTTAGCCCCTCCAACAGTAGACCTTCATTTTTTCCTCCAGGAGTGAGGTGGAAAAACCCTAGATCACCTTCTTGGATTCTTATTACCCAAGATACCAAGAATACTGTGAGTGGCATACAAGGAGCTTAGCCAATGAGTGGTAAGAAAAGGTGTTTTCTCTGCAGCTTATGCACAGAAGTGGGACTGCTGCCATGCTGCAGCTACTGGGGTGCCTCCCCCCGCCATGTGTCTCTGCTCTGGGCCCTCCCCAGCCCCAGCTGAGCCACAGCCGCTGGTGCTGGGGTGGCCCTCCTGTGTGTGTCTCCACTCCAGGGAAGTCCCCCCTGTCTCTGCGCCTGTGCCATCTGTAGTTAGCCTCACTGTGCACGTAGTCCCCTCTCACCCATCTGCACGTGCAGCCTCCTCCTAAGCTGGTAGTGACTGTTACAGGTCCTGGCTAATCTGCATATTATCTAATCTAATAAAAGAGTAATATGCAAATTGGTGTCACTTCACTATACCTAAGCCACGCCCACCTGCCAGTCGCCATGCCCACCAGCCAATCACAGCAGCTATATGCAAATTAACACAGCCAAGATGGCAGCCAGCAATCACCAAGCTGGAACAAGCAGGAGACTTGCCCCAGTGATGGAGGAAGCTAAGGTTCCTGCCTGCCTTGGCCAGCTGTGGCCTTCGCTCAAGGCAACACAGTTTCAATTATAGAAGATAAATAAATCCTAGATAACTGCTTCCAGCCAGCCTCACTGCAAACAGCCATCAGCCCCTCACCTAGGCTGGCCAAATACCCTAGCAGGACCTGCCTCCTTGAAGGGGATGTGGCCAGCCTGGAAATAGCCCTCAGCCCCTCACATAGGCTGGCCAGACATCCTGGGGGGGGGGGGGACACCCACCTTGAAGTGGCTGTGACCAGCCTGCAAACAACCATCAGCCACTCATCCAGGCTGGTCAGCACCCTAGCAGGACCCCCACCCTAATTTGGGATACCCTTCAGGGCAAACCAGCCAGCCCCCACCCGTGCACCAGGCCTCTATCCTATATAATAAAAGGGTAATATGCAAATTGACCCTAACAGCAGAACGACTGGAAATGCCTGGTCATTATGACGCACACTGACCACCAGGGGACAGATGCTCAATGCAGGAGCTGCCCCTGATGGTCAGTGCACTCCCACAGGAAGAGCTCTGCTCAGTCATAAGCCAGGGTGCAGGCTGTCAGTATACCGGTGGTGGGAGCCTCTCCTGCCTCCTCAGCAGCGCTAAGGATGTCCGATGCAGCTTAGGCCTGCTCCTCGCTGGCAAGTGGACATTCCCCGAGGGCCCACAGGTTGTCAGCTAGCTTAGGCTCGATCCCTTAGGGAGTGGGCCTAAGTCAAAAGGTGGACACCTCCCAAGGGGTCCCAGTTTGTGAGAGGACACAGGCCTAGCTGAGAGGACCCCTCCCCCAAGTATACAAATTTTTGTGCACCGGGCCTCTAATATATATATATATATATATATATAGGCAAGTGGAGCATTAAGCCAAAATATACATATTGTGGCTGTTTGTAACCAGGCACAAAAGTCCCTCAGATATTAAAGAATATATCCACATCTGATGGAACTTTCTAGAATAGCTCACATGTTAGGGTTTCATGGAATCCTGTTGGGTAAATTAGCTATTCCATTCTCTCTGCTCATATTTCTGAAATGGCATAAACCATGTTGTATTATAATTAATCTGTTTACATAATATGTCTCTAAAATTATTCAGACTAAATCTCATTTGCCTTCGTCATCCCCATACCCTGACCTGGCCCTTCTACATTGTTGGCAGCTATATTAAGTTGTTAAAAAACGAAGGAATAAATGAATGAATGTAGGGGTAGATAAATGGATATTTTCTTGTTCAATATATTATATTGTGTGTCCTTAAGGACTAAGACTATTTTATTTATCATCAAACCCACTCCAGCCCTATGCATAGATCTTAGCAAACAGTTGGAGCTTATTGCTGAAAACTAAACAAGTGAGTGAATGAGTGAATCAACCAATAAATAAATGAATGATGAATAAAGCATACGGTCAACCCCAGATTTTTTTGGAGCAATGACTGCCAAACACAGTTTTTTCTTTCATTGTGTTGGTAGAATGTAGCTAGTTTCATTGTTGATGACATTTTGTTAATCAAAGAGCAATATCCTTTTAGTTATTAATGTATTAATGTATATGACATTAGGGCTTATCATTTAGCTTCTCAGTCTAATTTTAAGTCTATTGAGTGTGGGCAGGACAAGCTCTCAGGCTGGGAGAGCAGGTAGGAATCAGCTTGCAAGGGTGGGTGGAAGGGATCAGAGTGTGAGGAGGGCTAATTTTATGTCTTGACTTTGTCCTCTACTATGTTAGAGATTTCTCCTACCTTTGTATTACGCATAAATGTAGTCAACCTATTCTTATATCACTGCAATAGAGAATTTCTGCCAGTTCAGTTCATGGCAAACTTATGGATACATTCAACCATCTAGGTCAGGAGTTGGCAAACTGTAGCCTATAGACCAAATCCAACCTACAGCTTGTTTTCATAAATAAAGATTTTATTTTATTTTTATATATCTTTTATTGACTTCAGAAAGGAAGGGGGAACGAGAGATAGAAACATCAATGATGAGGGAGAATCGTTGATCAGCTGCCTCCTGCACACCCCTTACTGGGGATCAAGCTTGCAACCCAAGCATGTGCCCTGACTGTGACCTCTTGGTGCATAGGCCGATGCTCAACCACTGAGCAACACAGGCCAGGCAATAAAGATTTTTTTTAAATCCTCACTTGAGGATATGTTTTTATTGATATTTAGAGAGAGAGGGAGAGAGGGAGACTGAGAGAAATGTCAATCAGTTGCCTCCTATATGTGGCCCAACCTGGAATTGAACCCATAATCTAGTATGTGCTCTCACTGGAAACTGAGCCCAAAACCTGCTGGTGTACAGGATGATGCTCCAATCAACCAAGCCACCTGGCCAGGGCTCAATAAAGTTTTATTGGAACACAACCACACTCATTTGCTTACGTATTGTCTATGGCAGCTTTCCCACTACAAAGGTGAAAATGAGTAGTTATGACAGAGGCTATTTGGCTTTCAAAGTTTGAAGTATTTATTATCTGGCCATTTACAGGAAAAGTTTGCTGATCTTTGGTGTAGGTGATAAATCAACAAGTGAACCCACGTTTCACTATATTATGCACGAGGTCTACAAGGGGTCTTGTATGTTCCCTATTGGAATCATGATGCATTGTGCTTTGACTGGCTTTTCTCTATTGTTATAGTAACCTCATCAAGGGAGGAAATGCAGTTATGTAGTACAAATACCTCCTAGTGAACCAAGATCGTTTCTAATGATCATGCATTAGGAAGTAAAATGCTGACTGAACATATATCTGAACACTGTTTTGGGAATTATGTCCCAGTGGTAGTGAGTCTGGGCTAACCTTGGCTGGAAAAGGCTTGAATAAAATGGGGAATGAATCCCTTTGCCTGTCTAGCCTTCTCTTTATAAATTCCCACAGATGATACCTCTGTGATTCTGGAATAAGCTAACAACTGGCTTTATCTCTATGGATCACATTTTTTTAATCTGCAAGGTATTTTTCATAGATAATATGAGGATCAAATGAGAAAAATTAATGGCTAGAAAAAAGCACTGTGATTGCTTACATATATTGAGGACTTTTGCCAGGCACTATGCTGCATGTTTTTTGCCTGTATTACCACATTTTAATCCTCATAAACCCAGTGAACATTGTCTCCATTTTACAGATGAGACAGAGAGATTAAGGAACTACATTTGTTCAATAAGTACTTATTAGCACTACAGTGTGCAGATATTATTTAGGCCCTTGGGATACATCTTTGGACAAAATCAACAAACACCCTCGTCCCAGTGGATGTGGTGGGTTGGGATGCACAGTAACTAATACAATACACATAATAATAACATACTTGTTTAGTATGATAAAAGATAGTAAGTCCTACAGAAAAAGAAAGAATAGAACAGGGAGAGAGAGATTGGTGGGGAAGTGGTATTGATTTAAATAGAGTGATTAAGGGTTATTGAGAAGGGTATGGTGTAAACCAATACTTGCAGGAAAGAAGAACATTAGCTCCATGGACATCTTGGGCATGCCTAAAGTCACCAGGTTAGTTTACTTAACCAGGATTCCAACTTAACTTAGTCAGACTCCAGAACCCAAGCTCATAGCTACCAAAGTTAAGGAATGCTGGTTCTGCTCTTGGTGCTACCAGGAAATGTGCATCTTTGGCCTTCATCCTTTGGCTGTTGTCTATGTTAATTCTGGGATTTACCCGCTTCCCCAGGTGTTTCTCCAGGTCAGTGTGGCTGCACCATCTTTGACTCTCTCTGATCATATGCTCTGCCTTTGTTTCTGGGTCTTTTAAGACTCGGTGCCTTCTGAGGGCCACAGTGCCACCTTGCTAGCTTCACCCCTTTTCTTTCTTATTGGAGCAATTTGGGATGCTCTCTTTATATTCTTATTAGAATCTTCCATGCTTTTTAAGTCATGTAACTATTTAGCATAGAAAACTCATGCCATGTTTTCTCTGTATAAAGCAGACAGTTATACCTTTATCTTCTTTGCAGTTATTGTTGTTTGCTCATGTAGCCAGAGTCACTCTGTCACAACCACAGAATGATTACCAAGTTTCCAAAAAACCTATTTCCAAGAATTGAGGGTTTGTACCTGCCAGTGTTTTTCTCTTTCTCTATGATTAAGAACCTCATGAAAACAGATTTTACTTTCTTGTGACCCCTGCCACCTCATCATCACTAACTCCTCTTTCTTCCTTAACCCAGGGCTGGCCCCCAGTCACAGGTCAGCTCACTGCTTCACCAGTACTGAAAGGATAAAACAGTCCCCTGTGTAGAAACACTCTAGACCCTCTATTTTTAGCTGGATGCCAAGCAGATATCTGGGTAGTACAAGTCTCCCTGAATTACTACCACTTGTCTGGATGCCATTTTTGAGTCCTGCATAAGAGAGTTTGAAAATAGAACCCACCTCACAGGGTTATTGTGAAGATCAAATGCAAAAAGTGCACACAAGAATAGCGCAGCGGTCTGGCCTATGACGAGGACTTCACACACAAACTCTTACCTTTGGGAGAGGCATTTTACTTGTAGTGGAGCCCGGCAGGCCTGCATTTCAGCCTGGCTCCAGCCCTTACCAGCTTCGTGGTCCTGAGTAATAATTCTCACACTCCCTGTGCTGTAAAGCCAGAATGATAGTATCAATTTCAGTTTTAAATTAGATTAAAGATATAAATATGCATAAAATAATACATACCAAAATGCTGAAATAATATCTGAGTATTAAATCAGAGTAAATGTATACAGTGTATACAGTAATATGTATAAACATACTTGAATAATACCAATTTAAGTATTGAGTGAGCTAAAATTTATAAAATAAAAATTATGTAATGATATCAATTTGACTATTAAATATTGTGTATAAAATGATTATTTATCAGATCAATGGAATATTGTATGAGATTAATATGTATGAGGGCTGAGTATAATGTCACTAAGACACTAAGTGTCAAGTACATAGTAGGCACTTGAAAAAATGTTATGTATTTCTGTTTATATTGGCATCATATTGCCCACAGTGTCCTCCTCAGTACTAGGCTGCATTGCTTTCAAGGTCAGTTTTGCTGTAAAACTCTTTTCCTTGGTGGTGTCCAGTAAATGTCTAATAGTAGCAATTCTGATTATACAGTGTATCCTTTAGGCATATGTTTACCACTTTCAGATGGCCTTTTCTTCAGTAATCTCAAGAGTTCTGAACAGAAATTGGCAGTCAAATTGGGATTTTGCAGGTTTTATCTGCATCAGTATTTTCATAGGAGAAGGCTAAATATGATCTTTTAGAAATCCCAGAGTTTGCTGTTTGCTCCAAAGAAAGAAATTACATAGAAGGAGAAGGGGAGTGAGCATTACATTTAAAGGCTATATAGGGGGACAAAGACTTCCTACATGGGAAGATAAGAACCAGTCATATAGAGTGAGTTACTTGATTTAGAATTTAATCAAAGAAAAAATATGACAGGTGACACAATAAGAGTATCCTAGAGGCTGTGTGGGGCCAGCCAGAGGGGAGTGGTAAGCTGAGATCATAGTTATTTATCATCCCTGGGTTATGACTGTGCACTGAGTGCCTTTCACTGTCTCTCCAGGTCCACTCTGCTCCCTTTTCTTGCTTAGTGCCCCCAGTGGCTCATCTGTATGGACTGGGCAATAGTGTGCTTGACCTTTTGGTTTCTGGTTAGATTAGCCAATGGAGAGCTCTAGGAGGTAGGACAGAGAGTGAAGGTGCTTCATTCTGGCTGTGCCCCTTGACTGAAGGTCACATGTCCTATCAGGGTCAGCTTCTCTCCGCGACTGTCTCCTGCTGGGCCAAGGAGTTTTTGCAGTGGAGTTTGACTTTAAGCTCTGCGAGGACAGACACCATGGCTGCCCACAAAGAGATATTAAATTAGTATATTTCAATTGAATGAATGCATTGTAGTTGCCTCGCTAAACTGCATTCTAAGAAAAACCACTTTTAAACCTGCCTTGTGTACCAACTGTAAAAAGAAGCCCCATTCTCTCTGAGCAGTGGTTCTTGGGAATAAAGGCTCTTAAAATTCCCATCTACAAGCTGTGACTGCATCATTTTAGTGTTTCTACTGGATTGTGCTTGAGGTCCCAGATGATTGAGTCTTTTATTTTACAGCATTTGCTTTTCTGTAAAATTCCAATTAATTGAATTGGGAAAAGCTATAAGCCTGTGACAGAAAAACTCTCTCTTTGACAAAACTTATATATTTTAAAGTCTAAGATTCCTCAGTCTCTTCTTTGCTTAGGTCCCTAAGGCTAAATAACCAGTTTGACTGGTTTTCTGTTTTAATCTGTTTGGCTGAATAGCTAGAAATGTTGATATCATACATAGGCCAGAGCAACATTTGAGGAAGTTACGTCATAACTTACATGACATAACTTTCTAGTGCATTAAGGGACAAGATGGAATTCCAGGGATGCATGCTCTTACATTGCAAGTTATTTTTTCCTGGAATTTGAAATTTTATTTTCTTTCTGTCATTCTCTCTCCTCAGAGCATCAGTCAAGTTTTTTTGTTTGTTTTTTAGCAATAACCACTCAATTCCAGAGTTCTTCAAATTATATCTCCCCTCAACCCCTCATGTCTCAAATGTTAGAGATACTGTATGAGCTAGTGTCTCCCCTTCTGCCTGTGGCCTGCTCCAGTTCATCCCAGGTAAAACTCTTTGCAGTTGCATTGTGCTCACACCTCAGGGATGATCGGTGCTCCACAGAGCTCTAATGAGGGGAATCTCCATTGCCCACCAGCCTGCAAAAGTTTCAACACAGACTCTCATTTCCCCCAGAAACACTCCTATGTGCCAGCTGCCTTGGGTTTGGTTTCCTGGAGGTCAAGTCTGATTATGGATTCATGTACATGTGGTTCACTGAGGGGCTGCCCTGAGGAAAAACCTGTGAGGGAGTAAAGAGCAGTAGGATAAGGAATGGGAAAAGGGCTGAGCCAGGACACAGCACTAGATAAAGTCTGGTCTTACCATGATCCATGGGGTCCTCTGGTGCACAAAATGCCCCAAGAAGTTGTCCTATCATCCTTTATTGACTGTGGGATGCCCTTGGGGAATGGTATTTTCTTCTGGGTGATGTAGATATTTGACTGTCAAGGAGATGGAGAATAATTCCTCACACCTAAGGAGTGACTTTTTTTCTAAGAACTATAGCACGGGGGAGGGAAGAGTAACCTAACAAACATTACCTCAGCCAGGTGATCAAGGTGAACAGCAATGACTAATCATGTCAATAGTATATTCTCTGGATATGATGAGATGGAAATAATACTTTACTTTTGTGATTTTCCTCCCTGAACTCATAATCCTAGAGTAATTGTGAGAAAAAAATCAGACAAATCCCAATTGAGGGACATTTTACAAAACACCAGCTAGCACTCCTCAAAACTTTTGAAGATACATAAACAAAGTCTGAGATAATCGTCACAGCCCATAGGAGCTTGAGGAGACATGATAAGTAAGTGTAATGTGGATCCTAGATGGGATCCTGAAACATATAAAGAACAGTAGTAAAAACTAAGTAAATCTGAATAAAGAATGCTCTTTCACCAGGTCATGATATTAGGAAATAACATTTACATTTTCCTATATCCTAAGTGGCAGGGAGAGCACTGTAGATATCTGGAAAATGTCCTGACTTCCCTGGACAGAAGACCTGAGATGTTCTTGCAAAGAAATCTCTGAATGGCTTACATATCTGGAAGGAAATGCATTCTGTACATTTCCCCCCCAAAACACTGCACCTTTTTAGCAAAAGATGCAGTGGGTCTTAGCTAATGGTGTTCAACTAGACACTATTTTTTTTAAGCTGGGGAAGAACAGAGAACTGGTGGGATTTAGCAGTCATCACAATAAACAATTACCTTTAGCAAAAAGAAATCTGATAAGCTGTGACCATAAATGTCTATTTCCCACATTACCCCCAATATCAGAGGTACACATTTGTCCTGTTAATTAGTTGCCAAGTGACAACTACCAGGCCTTGAGGCTTCCAGAGGAATCATTGCTAATGCAGGTTTTATACTCTCCACTTACATTAACACAACTGGTTTAAGACTGTTTCCGAAGGAAAGAAGCAAGATGGTATTTAAGTATGGGGAAACTTTATTTACAAGCAAACTGTAGGATAACAGAATGGAGATTACCATTCCTAATTATCTGCTGTTGCGAACCTGAATGACCACCTCCTCTCTCCACCAGGGTAAAGGCAAAAATCAGTGCTACTGTTAATGGAATTTATTGTCTCTGGTTCCTCACCTCTCTAAATCTTGCTTCTGCTGCTTCTTTGTTATTCTTATTTTGCCAAGAATTTTGAGTGTTCTCTGTTACCATTTAGTAGTCAGCTTAGGCAACACAATGCTGCTATAACAATTAACTCTGGAATCTCAGAGGCTTAAGATAATGAAGACTTATTTCTCTCTTGTGATATGTCTTCTCATATTTTTCTAGTTATGTTATCTGGCACATGTGGCCCCCAGAGGAGAATGGGATATTAAGATACATTAAGTCTTAATTGCTTCAGCCTTAGAGCCATGTGTCACTTCTACTCAGAGCTTTTTGGCTAGATCTAGTCACAGGGCCTCAATCTAATTACAAGAGAAGTGGGGAAATATAAGGAAGCACATGGCTATTTGAAGAAAATTTTCTGCTAGAAATTGGATTTTTATTCTGAATCTATTGTGTGTGTGTTTTTAAGATTTTAGTTTTTCAGAGCAGTTTTAGGTTTGCAGCAAAATTAAAAGGAACATACAGATATTTCCCATATAACCTCTGCCCCAACCTATGCATAACCTCCCCCATTATCAGTATCTCACACCAGAGTGGTATATTTATTACAGTTGATGAAGCTAATGTACATAGTTTACATTATTATAATCACCCAAAGTCCATAGTTTACATTATGGTTCACTCTATTGTTATAGCCCATATTCTGTGGCTTTGGATAATTGTGTAATGACATGTATCTGTAATTATGGCATCACACTGAGTATTTTCAGTACCCTAAAAATCCTCTGTGCTCAGCCTATTCATCCCTCTCCCATAGTAAGCCCTAGCAAGCAGTTATCTTTTTACTCTCTCTATAGTGTATCCTCTTCATGTAGTTGGAATCATACAGTATGTAGCCTTTTCAGATTGACTTCTTTCACTTAGTAAAAATATGCATTTAATTTTCCTCCATGTCTTTTCATGACTGTAGTATTTTGAAGATAGTAAAGAAGTATGAGACCAACTTTTAATTTGTGTGGCTACTTAAATTTAAGTGTAAATTAATGTAATTTAAAAATTGAGTTTTTTAGTTATACTAGCTACATTTCTAGTGTTCAATAGCACACGTGGCAAGTGACTATGATATTGGGTAGCACAGAATAAAACAGGACCTTTATTATAGATTGTCCTAGAGTATTCTAAAATGTTCCAGAACATTCTGGTATATTCTAAAACAAGTGACTGATTAATATTCTGTGAATCTAATAAGTTTCTAGGGTTCCCCAGTCCTCTGACTTAAGCCTTCTTTGGTGAAAATTAGCCCAGTCTACTGTAGTGACTTTGAAGTAGTGTTAGGCAGACCTCTATTCTGAATTAAGCTGGGTTGCAGGCCTTTGTGTAAGATTTGCTGAAAGAGTAGACTTCATGGCTAAAGAAAATTTCAAATTTTGTAATTTTTATTGAAGAAATTGAATGATTTTTGTTTATTTGGACACTTGCATTTTGTTGTTGTTTGGCTTTTTTGTGACTTGAGAATTTAAAAGTATGGCTTAAGAAATTTTAAGACATTTATAAGCACTGTCGACTTATTCAGGCATTATTTGTTATAGTTTTGAAACTTGTATTGAAGTATAATTAATATATACATAAACACATTAACTTGCACACTTTTGGGTTTTTTTTTAGTTTTCTATGTATTTTGTTACTTTTGAAAGTTAAAAAATATTTTAATTTTGTTGAGACAAATATGTTTTTTCCTTGTGAGTTTTTCATTGCTTTGATGCTTGAATACTTTGAGCAAAATCAGCTAATTTTCACTTTTTGAAAACTTAAAAAGTGTCCTGTGTATACATTTAACTCTTTTTTTATAGGCATGGTGAGCTTTTAAATTTTTATTTATTTATTTATTTAATTGAATTTAGAGAGAGAGGTAGAGAGAGGGATAGAGAGATAGAAACATCAATGCGAGAAACACTGATCAGCAGCCTCCTGCATGCCCCCTACTAGGGATTGAGCCCACAACTTGGGCATATGCCCTGACCAGGAGTCGAACTGGTAACCTCTTGGTTCATGGGTTGATGCTCAAAGACTGAGCTACCAGGCCAGGCTACATTTAACCTTTTATTCTATCTGGAACTTATTAAATGAATTAGAATCCAGAAAATTTTGGAAATAATTTTGGATATTATATACTCCCATCTAATTTCCAATTTTAAGAGGAATGTTACTAGTGTCTCATTATTAAATATGACAGTTGATTTTACTTTGTTTTTGTGTCACATTAAGTCAGTTTAATTTTATCCCTAATATGCCAGAATTTGTTTTGCTTTTCATTATGGCTAGGTCTTACATTTTATTGATTTATTTTTCAACGTACCTTAAAATTTACCTATTCATATGATGTATTACATTGTAGATTTCCTATTGTTTAACTACCTTTGCTCTGGAAGACCAAACTAGGTTTGGTTGTATAAATGTGTCTACCCTTGACTTGTTCATGCATTCTTATTACAAACTAGGGGCCTGGTGCACAAAAATTTGTGCACTTGAAGGGGGGGGGGGGTCCCCAGCCCAATCTGTCCCTTCTCGCAGTCTGGGACCCCTTGGGGGATGTCCACTTGCTGGCGTGCCTGGCCGGCCTGGTGAGGGGCTCAGGGCCATTTTCAGGCTGCCCACAGCTCCCATTGACCCAACATCCCAGTGAGGCTGGCTGCAATCAGGTTTCTGGGGTTTATTTATCTTCTATAATTGAAACTTTGTTACTTTGAGTGGAGGCCTAGGCAGGGAAGGAAGCCTCCTATTTGCTTCAGCTCTGTGGCTTCTATAATTGAAACTATGTTGCCTTGAGCAGAAAGAGGCCCAGCTGGCCTAGGCAGACAGTTTACTCCTGGTGCAACGGAAGCCTCCTGTTTGATCTAGCTCTATGGCTGTCAGTCTCCATCTTGGCTGGGTTAATTTGAATACAGCCACTCTGATTGGCTGGGGGCGTGGCTTGACTGGTGGGCATGGCTTAGGTGTCTTGGAGTGATGGTTAATTTCCATATTACTCTTTTATTAGAGTAGATACCTAGTAAATGTCTCCTACATGCCAGTACTTCTTTAGGGGGTAAGAACTCAGCAGTGGGCAAATAAGAACTTTGTCCCCAGGGAGTTCTAGTCAGGCAGGCCACACACACACACACACACACAAGTAAATATGAAGAAAAACACAACACAGTGAGTGAAGAGCGAAAGCAATTAGATTGTCAGGGAAGGCATCTCCAGTGAATTGAATGAAGTGATGAGAGGGAGATGACTCTGGAGAAATAATCCCAGCTTCCTTGTCCATCTGGGAGTTTCTCAGATCTCAAAGGTGCCTACCTGATTTAATTTCCACATTGTCTCTTCTGCTCTTCTTTGCTTTCAGTGAGGGGCTAGGTTCTGCTACTGAATATCTGGATTCCCAGTGAGCCTCAGTAGAGAGCTCAGCATGGCATCTCTGTCATATTATGCATCTGTTCCTCCCTGTGGCTGCTCTGGCTCTGCAAAAATCCATAATCTGACCATTTCTTAAAAAACACAACTTTTAGGGATCCATGCTCTTATTTTTCCTTTATGTCCATTATTCCTTTAAGTTTGTTCATTTTGTCATCCATTCATTTAGTCTTTCTTTTATTCATTTGTTCAACACATTATTTCGCTAGTGGCCTCTTTGCTCTGGTCATGGTATCGTTGCAATTTTATTAGCACTTCCTTAGAAGGTAAGAGGTGTCTTGTCAGCAGATTGGGCAGAATTCCCTTAGGCCCACTTCAGGCCTCCTTGGGTATTGACTTTTCTCTCTAATCAGATCTCAGTGTTGCACACATGCACAAGCTCACGCTTCAGGCTCAGCAAGCAGGTAACTTTTAGTGCAAGCCCACTGCAGTGCAGGCGGGCCTTTCTTACCCCAGCGTGGCTTCTCAGAACCTGTTTGTTGTTCTTCATTGTATAATGTGGGCATGGGAGACCACATTGCTAGCAACAGGGTTTTTCTCTAGGTAGCCAAGTATCTCTGAATCAAAGCTAATGCACAGCACACACCTATGTTACTGTATTTTAATGAATGGAGATAGAGAGGAGCCAGTAATGGGCCCTCCTATGACCCTAGTTCTGGGTATCTCAGAAGGATGTTCTTGGGGATTGCCTTCTATTTCTTTCCTGGGCCCTGTAGAAATAAAGGCATTAAGAGAGCAAGGGGCTGATGTGTTTCCTGTTTTCTTTGGGGGCATTTTTGCTGTTACGAATTAAAGGTTTGGACATATGGTGTTTATGCCAAAAATGTGCTTTTGCATCAGTTTTTACCAATGCAATTAAAGAAAATTCCCCTTGGATTTTTGTCATTTTTTTTTTCCTGCAAAGGCCAGCTGTAGCCCATCGTTTGTATCTTCAAGCGTATTTTAATAAAAACCTGGAAAGAGGCAGATATAGTGAGCACAGGTGTTCTGTCTCTATGTTCACCCAGAAGTGTCCCTAAGAAAGGTTTTCTAATAGAATTCTGAAGATGGAATATGCTGTCTTTATGAGAAAGTGTTTCCCGTCTACGGAGATGTTCAGACATGAGCTGGGTCATCACTTGGCTGTGATGCTGAAATGGTGATTCCAAATGTCTTGAGTCAGGAAAATAAGTAGGTTTTACCTTCTGCAGTCAGTCTGATGGATAACTTACTGGCCATCTGGGCTCAATGGGAGAAGTGTCATGATCCATTAACAAGGTCTCGCCTAGGCAAAGCGAGTGGGAAGGGTAAAGGCACACAACTTCATGTATTTGTCTCTGGAAAAGGAATTGAATTACATCTGTAGTGCACTTCAAACACTGAAAATTCCATGAGGAACGACCTCTGTATTCTTGTCACATTAGTTTATAGGAACATGTGTTAGCTACAGCAATGCTTCTGAAAGGATCCAGAAATTAAGTATCCTAGGAGTTCCCAAGTGGACTATTGTAGAGATGATAAAATATGTACACATTGATGCTACCTCTAAAAAGTCAACCACTGATAGGATCTGTTGATTTTCTTGATATCATTTGTTTATAATGAATCACCGGTTTATACTGGATGATTAATGTATTTATTCATCACTGATTAAGCATTTACTTTGTGCTATGCTCTGTGCTTGATCTTCTAAATAGAAATGGATCAAAGGATGAACAATTCCTAATTTTATGGGTTCCCAAGATACTGGATTCACTTGAGGGTTGATGTTGAGGTTAAAATCCTTGGATTGCATGAAGATTTTCAGAATTTAAATCTATCAGAGCCATCTGCTTTTTAACCCAGGATTTTTGTTGGAACAAGGTCAGGAGCTGGCTGGTAGAGAAAGAGAGGCTGAAACCTTACTTTCCATAACTTCTGAGGCATAGATATAGCAACACTGAACTCACAACATCTTCAATTCCTGCTGGTGGTTAAGCAGTTGGTCTTTTTTCTCACATTATGGAAATGATATCTGCCCTGAGGAATAGCATGGTGGTTACAAGTGTGGGCTTTAGCATCTGAAGTTTGCTCAAATCCCAGTCTTGTCACTTACTAGTTGATAACTCAGGGCAAGTCACTTGACCTCTCATCCTCAGTTTCCTCATCCGTAAAATGGAGATGGCAACAGCACTTACCCTCACAGAGTTGAGGATTAAACAAGATGATTCATGTAAAGCACTGAGCATCAGGAAGCTGGACAATAGTAATCATTCTATTTAACATGGAGGTGTGTGTGTCTGTGTGTGTGTGTTTCTACTGCTGATCATAAAAACTTGAAGTTCCATGCAGGAGGCAGCTTCACTCTATAGCCACTCTTTACTTTAAAATTAATCTGTAAGTTTGAAAATAGGAAGCAATAAAGATGATAACTACAATCCTATAACCTTCCCCTGTTCAAATGCCACACTTAAACTTATTCTAAACCTGCTGTTTATTCAAGCGTACTGCTTACTTCCGAACGTATTAATAGTGCCCTCTACTGCCCACAGCAGGACAGCTTGATGGAGCTCCTGGGGCAGCCAGTGGGATGTGAGTCTGAGCATCTGGCTCTTTAGTTTCTCCCTCTCATCCTCAGACACATTTTCCTTCCAGTTCACAGCTCCATTTATCGCCTGCATTTCCAGCTAAGTTCTGAGTCATCAATTTCAACCTTTAATTCAAGTTTGTGCCTGGACCTGAACCAAACCATAGATAGATACCCATAAAGGTTGTGCAGATGAGAACATACGATTTTCTCGCCTTTGATCGGCTGCAGGCCAGGGCGGCAGAAGCCAAGTCTATTTGCTTTTGTTAAACATCAAACTCAAGTCATGCCCAAACCTGGCTGAGTGATTATCTAAATCTGAGCTGTGTGCAATGTGGCTAGCTCTGTTTATCCATTGTGCTCACTTTAGTCCCTTTTTTACAGCCAGGTGAAGTCATAACTTCCACAGGATGGTGCTCTAAATCTGCTCACTTTGTCCTTTGTGGTGGTGCAGGGGTGTGGAGAAACTATGATGGAAATAAGAGTAAGGCCTTCAAACAAATTTAAGCTCCATTTGAACTTCACCTCCCTTAGAACTTTTGGTGTAATTATAACTCCTCTCACAGAAATAAGATGTGAAGACATTGGTGATGAAAACACTAGTACACAAAAAATCCGTGTACATCATGCCTAATAGAGTGCAGGTTAGACACAGGGAGATATTGGGAAAATGTGAGGCAATGAATTTTCTGCAGTGGAGTGTGTTTTTGAGTAATGAGGCAACAGTTTCAGATGGATTTGCCCTGCACATCACACTCTCTCTGTACTTCCATTGTGGCCAGTATCAGAACGGCACAGCCTGAGTCTCTTAGGTAAAAAAATCTAACTTCTAACATGTTAGAACCAGAGATCTTGGCATCCCCAGATCATATATGCTGGACTCTGATGTTAACCATCCACATTAAAGAGATATGCTCCCCAGCTATTGTGGTTCAATGGTTGAGAGTTGACCTATGAACCAGGAAGTCCCGGTTCAATTCTCTGTCAGGGCACGTGCCCCAGTAGGGCTCATGTAGGAGGTAGCTGATCAGTGATTCTCTTTCATTACTGATGTTTCTATCTTTCTTCCTTCCTCTCTTAAATAAATAAAAAATATATTTTTAAAAAAGAGAAATGCAAAACCCAAAATAATGTATACATTTTTTTATACCCAAATGTTCCACTTGCCTCCACATAGCTATACAATACACTATATCACAGCAGAGGAATAAAAGCTTTGGAATCAGACTGATCTAGATTTGAATCCCAGCCATTCTACTTACTAGCTCAGCAACTTTGGATAAGTTGTCTCTTGATGTTCTTACTCTTACTCAGGAATACGTATTCATATCCAACAGATGAATAAAGCTGGATATGGCATACAGATGCTTTGTAGAATGACTGACACAATTCATGCTAGCTGCTATTTCACTGATGGTGTTATAATGGAAAGCAGCTGGTCCACCCATTTCAAAAAAAGGAAGCAAGTGATGAACCCAAAGAAGTGGCAGAGCTGAGTTACTCTCCTCTCTTACTGCCTCTCACACGGTTTGTTGATCTGTATACTTCTTGTTAGTCTTCAAGGCTTTCCATATCTCATGTTGTTGGGCTAGTATCATTTCTGTAGTTCCCAGACAGAGATTTTATAGATCTACATAATGTCTATATTGCAGAATAGTTTTAAGGATTAAATACAATACTGTGTGTGAGCACTTACATATATATACTAACCCTAGGGAACAAATAGGATTGTCAACTTCTTATCATGCCAAGTACTTTCACCATTTCAGCAGAAATTAAAATTATATATAATGTTGTGGATTTGCACTTCTCTTTAACTTAGATGGTTAGTTCCAGTGTTTGATGCATATTTCTGGGATTCCAGTATCTCCAGTCCTGGTGTGAGAAGTTAGAATTTTCACTCAAGGGACACAGTCTGTGCCATTTGGGGTATCCACCCCTAACCAATATTGGTCACAATGGTTATAGAGTTTGGCTGGAACAACAAAATCAATGACCTATATTGAATAAATTTAGTTCTAGGCAGAACTTAGCATGTCCGTTTGTGGAGAACAGGTGAAACTTTGATCTCTAACCAGTTCTTGGGAATTACTGGTATGGAGAGCAGGAAGCACTAAACTTTCAGAACTATTCAGGGCTCCCCAGCGACCATCTCCAAGAGAGTAGAATAGAAGGATAAAGAGAGACCATCAGTACTGCTGTTTTAAAGGTCACCTCTAAAGCATAATGAAATCCTAATGTTCAAACACCGATTTAAGTCCCAGTAAAGGAGTAATGCATGTTTGTTTATGGCTTTTTAAAAAATATAAGTGCAGTGGCTTTAAATTTTTTTTTTCATTTCTGTGACAGTGTTGGTTAACCCAGCCAACTGAGTTATTTACCAAAAACGGAACATGTAATAGTTCTTCATGTACAAGGAAGCAGTGTTTCTCCCCAAAACTTAGTTACCTGAATTGTTCTAAGATTATTTGTAAAAACTGAAATTTGGTGATTAAAAAGAAGTAGGGATTTAAAAATCTAAACTAATAAAAGCAGAATAGTAAAATTAACCATTTCTTCGGGATGCCCAACAGCCAATCAGAGCGACTGTATGCAAATTAACCCAGCCAACATGGTGCTGCCACTCACGGAGTAAACGGGCAGCTTCCATCACAGCAGGAGTGAAAGTGAAACTGCCTGCGCTGTGGCTCGCTTAGCCTTGACGGAAAGCAAAACACACATTTGCAACATTGCATAAATCATAGAATCCTCGGAGCTGAAGTCAGGCCTGAGTCTAAGAGTATAACATTGTTTCATTATAGAAGCCTTGAGGTGAGGCAGAGAGGAGGCTTCGTTAGTAAAAGGCCTCACCTTAAAGGAACAGCATCAATTATAGAAGATAAACAAACTCCAGAAACCTGCGTCCAGCCAGCCTTGCTGGGATGTTGGGTCAATGGGACCTGTGGGCAGCCTTAAAGCCTGAAAGCGCCAATCAGCCCGTCATCAACGCTGGCCACAACCCAATGGAGTGAGGGACATTACTGAGGGTTTGGCCATCCTGCACGCAGCCATCAGCCCCTCACCCAGCCTGGTCAGGCACGCCAGCAGGTGGGCATCCCCAGAGGGGTCCCAGACTGTGAGAGGGCACAGGCCAGGCTGAGGGACCTCCGGAGTGCACAGAGCGCTACAGGGCAGAACAGCGCAGGACCCAGGACTCGTGAATGGGAAACAGGCGGCAGGGTTGGAGGGCACCGGGAAATGGGTAAGAGGCGGCAGGGGGTCGACGGCCTACTTGGTGGGCTTCCCAGGCCCTTTGTGGGGCATCGGGGAGCGGGTAAAAGGTGGCAGGGGGTCGGTGGCCTGTTTGGTGGGCTTCCCAGGCCCCTTGCAGGGCACCAGTAAGTGGGAAAGCAAGGTGGCAGGCTGGGGAGTGGGAAAGAGG